>BQNB010107821.1:0-13352 GCA_026074375.1 Tanacetum coccineum | reverse complement strand
TTCTTTGTTTTTACTTTCTCTCTCTAAAATCTATTTTTCTTATTTTTGTGTTTTGGTGATGAAATGATATCCTAACAACGTGTCTAAACTCTATGCATCAAACGTGAAAATTGTTTTGGAAATGGATGATTAAATTGGGACATTAACTGGACTAGGTCGTGTACGTGTGTCATTGCATTTGCTTGTGTGATTAAGATTTGGTTGCTAAAGACTTGCTTGAGGTGAGTTCTCGCAGCTCCATTTTTCTACTGTTTTCCGTTAGGGGAAAATGATTCTCGAATGTGTTTTGAACTGTTTTGAATTGAACTGTGCTAAATGTGGTTTTGTTTTTTGGACAAGATATGTGATTATGAATGCTATATGAATATTATGTGTTGCATAATTGTTTGGATCGGATGGGTACGCCTACCCAGTATTTGTGTGATTATTGGAGCAGATGGGTACGCCTACCATAGTTTGTGTGTGGTCCTGCCCTAATTTTAGTGCTCCAGCTGGTAGGCCCTTTTGGTGCGTAAGTGACATATGGTTTTTGATTAGCGGTGATGCTATGGTTGTTTGCATATATATTCATTGTCATATAGAACTATTGTCCACTGTTTGAAATATTGGCACAACTTTTGGGTTTAAGGTCAAACCTACGAGCTCACCAACATTGTTGTTGACGTTTTCGAGTATCATTTTCAGGTGAAGTGAAAGAGGAATAGTTTGATGATGTGTGATAGCAGGCTTAGAAGTATCCCGTGTGGATTTTCATGTGAAGTCTTACTTGTTTATTTTATTTGGCTTTAGTATTTGGAAATTTTGGTTTAAGTTTGGATTGGGACCCCTGTGAGGGCTTTTGAATAATTGTAAGAGAGTGTGGATTTTGATAGTGATTTGGGACATCACTCGAGGTTGTTCGAGGTTGATAGTCTTCGTAACACTTGAAGTTTATGCATTGTAGTTTTCTTTATTTTGTATCTTGTGTTATGATTGATCATTATGTTGCGCTCCCGAGTTTCTGCAATTGTCGGGGTGTGACAATGAAGAATATTCTGACCACAAGAGAAAAAGAAGAAATGAGAAGACCAACAATTGAGAAGTTTCAAAGGCTATTGGATAGTCTTATTAATTATAATGAAGTATACACAACCATGCTTTTCTATCCCAAGAAAAGAAGAAATATTGGACCCAAGCGGGTATTCTTTCGAGCAGCATCACCAAAGGATGTTTATGACAACTTCGTTCACGGATTAGTAGATACGGTATACATCAACGGCGAAACTCTCACAGAATTACAAGAATTTCCACTAAAAGTATAAAGCATTATCAAAGGTTACAAAGAAATCTTCACAAGAGGACGAGAATTATTCTTAAAAATGCGTTCTAGCTACCCAATATTCGACAAAGAACAAAAACTCCTAGTACCATCAATTACTGTAGCATAACTTGGAGTAAGCAATAAAGGTTATCTAGACAAAGACGAGAAGATAGAATGTACACCACCAACAATCGATGATTTAGTATATTCCTTTATGGAAGTATTAGTAGGATCATCAAAATAGGAACAGGTCCAAGACAGAAAGACAAAATCAAGATTAATTATTGTTTAAAAAATTTATTAATTTATTCAAAATTCCAAGAAAGGATCGATGAAGCCTAGTTAAAGGTATTATCTGATTTCGAAGATCAGATTCAATTATTTTCAGGATTATTAGCCTCATTGCCAGAAGACCTCAAACAGCGGTTATATAGATACATGACAAGAAACTCAAGGCACCATTGTTACTACTGTTATGAACGTACCAGCTCATCTCCAATAATAGAAGGCTAAAAGAAAAGAAGAACGAAGACAAAAAGAAAGATCAGGAAGATTTATCTATGCCACACGTCTTCAATCAGTAGAGTTGCTTTTTAGGCGTGGGAATGTGTAGTTTATATTTTAGTAATAATGTAAGGCAATAATGTAAGGCCTGTCGGCCAATAAGTCTATAATGTAAATTAGCGTAAGCAGTGATGTAAGATAGCAATAATGTAGTGACCCATGTTGGTCATCTAGTAGGTTCTCTACTGTAGATGTCATTATAGCATCTACTTTATTGTATTATAAATAGAGGCATAGACCTCAGTAATGAAGTGTGCGTTTTTTAGTGTTAACCACCATTGAGTTTAAGAGTTTTATATACTCTTGCTTTTATCTGTTGAATCGTTTCGATTCTGAATAGCAGATACATATCACCCTATTATCACGTATCAACCATCCATTATCAATTCAAAAGAATTAAAACCATCCGTTATCAATTTGAAGAATCAAAAACACGTTCAATTCACAATTCACAATTGCAAGAATCAAACACCATGACCCTACCATTAACATCCCAAATATTCTCCAACAATTAATTCAAGAACAACATGAATTCATTCAGTTCGAGTATTAATTTGGGTACAAGCATGAACATGGGTATTATTTGCGCTAGTTTTTGGCCGTTAATTTTTGCGTAAAAATCTTGGTATCAGAGTTGCGTCGACGATCATCAGAGCTATGAAAAATCAAGAAAAAGAAGTTGGAATACTACAAAATCATCTAAACATGCAGCAGTAATAAAGGTATAACTTATAACTTTAACTTGAATCATTTATTATTAAATAAAATGACAGATTTACCAATCTTTAAAGAAGAAGATATTTCTGATTTATATCCTCTTATCAGTCACCAATCAGAATTATAAGAATCAATTACCATCCATTATCAATTCAAAAGAATTAAAATCATTCATTATCATTTCAAGAATAAAAAACACGTTCAATTCACAATTCACAATTGCAAGAATCAAACACCATGACCCTACCACTATCAATTCAAATATTCTCCAACAATTAATTTCAAGAATAACATGTATTCATTCAGTTCGAGTATTAATCTGGGTACAAGCATGATCATGGGTATTATTTGCGCTAGTTTTTGGTCGTCGTTATCCGCCTAAAAATCCTGGTATCAGAGCTGCGTCGATGATTGTTCATAGCTATGCCAACGATCAGAAGCCGAATCAACAATCAAGAAAAGAAAGTCAGAGTACTACAAAATTAGCTAATCATTCAGCAAGAATAAAGGTATAACTTATAACTCTACTTGATCTTTATTAATAAATAAAATGACAGATTTTCAATCTTTAAAGAAGAGTGTTTCTTATTACTTGTAAATAATGAGTGACGAATCAGGCTTTAGTCAGATACAATGATAAATAGAAAAGCTATTAGAAGATCAAATTTTACATTATCTGAAAAACATAATTTTGATTATACAAGAACGCTTAGAGATTTATTTTCAAGAAAAAATATAATTTATTTTGAAAAAATTATTGGAGAAGAACCAGTTCCTATTGAACAATCTAAAGAAAATATTATTATACCAATAATTAATAAAAAACAAATTAGTGATCGAATTAAACAAATGAATGAAAAAGATAGAAGTAAAATAACATATATACATATATCAACTATACAATTAATATTAAAAAGTACGTTTATAGGTTGTGATACACCTATTGAACTAGAATTAAGAGATGATAAAATTATTAATAAGGAAGAAAGTATTATTGCTACAGGCAAATGAAATCTATCTGAAGGAAAAATTAAATTTTGATATTAACATACAAATGAGATTAAGTTTAAAAGACATAAATTTAAATAAAAGTATTACTATAAGATATGGATTATTAAGAAGGAAATATTTATGAATAAAGGAAATATCCTTTTTACAGTTCACATATCAAATAAATTTGCTCTTACTAACTCACATCACGTATACTTTTAAAACAGATGATAAGTATTTATATTGATAAGTTTTTTGAACCTTACTTTAGTCTCGAAACACCAATTATTTTAAAAAGAATAAAATATATAAAAAGAAGTAGTAATCCACATCTGATATTCGATCAGTATGGATACCACCAAATCGAAAAACCAATTTCTGTAACAACAGGGAGAATCTTCTAATACTCAAAGAAATATTGAATATTAAAAATATTAAGAAATGAAAAAAATGATACGTTCTTTAAGTTTAAGAATATGAGTGAAAACACTTGAAGCTGATCTAAAATTAACCACTACGATTTATTAATGCAAAACACAAAAAAAAATTACAGTTTATCAGTTAGGAATAATTAATCCAAATCATTACAATAAAGAAGAACTTGAACAATTATATACAATAATAACTAATAAAATTAAAAACAACGATAATAAAGGACTTAATTACTACAATAATATAAATAGAAAAAAGTTTCAAAAGAAAATATGGGAACGAAAAATCTATATGGATTTACAGAAAAACAAAAAGATTTTTGATTTTTCAAAAAAATAATATATGGAATATATAATAAAAAATCGATAATTGTTTCAGTACACGTACCAAATCGATAAATTGTGAAAAGTTCGTTGGTATTCTACGGCTTTATCCCTTTAATTAAACAATATTTAAAATACCTCAAAAATTACAAGATGCAACCCCATACGGAATTAGTATCACAGAAAAGGATAATGCTCTTGGTGAAAAAATAAATATATTAAGTTCGACACTCAATAATATAATCAAAATATTAAGTTTTCTGGTATTAAGACAGTTACCTGAATTATCAAAATCAACACAGGAAAAATTAAATGATATACAAACATTACTAAATAAAAAGATTACAAATATATTCAAAGATAAAATCTCTCAAAAGGCAACAACCTCTGAACATAGTCAACATATAACGAATCTAGTAGAACAATTATCAAATATAATCGATACAAAAGAACTTGATGGAAACACCACCATCACCAAAATGAAAGAATAATTATTAGATAGACCACCTCTAAAAATTGTTCCACCACTAAGACTAACATAATGGAAAATCTTGAGGAACAAGTCGACACACTAACTAAATTAATGGCATCATTAGATATACCATCTGAAGCCAATGATGAAGACGCAGATATTGTTCTCGATTATAGTTCAGATGAAAACCCATATGAAAATCCTTACACGGAATATCATTTCGCACAAAAATGAAAAAAATTATATGTAGACGAAGACTTACAAAAAGAGTTAGATTATAAACCTCCAACACAAACAGAAAGATTTTTATACCAACATGGAATGATTAAAAACAAGAAGAACAAATGGGAACAAATACCCCCTCAATACATACCAAAAATACCAATAACAAGAATGGATAATGATATTTTAAATATCGATTGTGAAACAGACATAGATGAAATAATTCAGGATTGGAGTAATAGGCTAAGTGCTCAAATACAATTAACTAAAGAATTGCGAGCATTACAACCAAGGGATTTACTTAAAACTTCAGGAAATGTCTACAGATTTATAGAATCTTTAGACGAATTAGAACTATTTAGAATAGCAACAACTTATGCTATGATAACTTTTAAAAATCTTTTAGCACGAATAGTACAAGAATTTACTGGAAGAATCCCAGGAGTTGAAGCATCAAATGAAGCTTTTAGAGAACATGCATATTGGAGATTAATTAATCTTAAAATATGTAATATGTGCTACCTAGATTCATTTATATGTGAATTCTCTGATCAGTATTATAAGTTAGATCCCGCAAGACAAAAAGCGGCCATAGAAATATTTTTAATAAACTTCCTGAGTTTGTATCAACAAAATTAAAAGAAATATATAATACATTATTACAAGATGGAACTAGAATACTAGATACTCTAGGAGCACGAATTACCACATTAAAAGCTTGGATGAGAAAAGAATGTTTACAAGAAACAGTTAAAAAGGAAGCTCAAGTTAAACTTTGTTGTGAAAGGCAATCCGACAAGGTTGGTAACCTATGGATTTTTTCCGAAAAAAATACAAAAACGAAAGAAGACATGGAAAAGAAAATTATACGACTTAAAGTATTAACAATTTATAAAAATAATTCTAACCAAAATTATTTTTAGGAAACAGAAGACAACTATCGAAAAAATATAATAACCAAGACAATTCAAAATATTGTCTTCTCAAAAGAAAATTTGGAAAAGTTGGTTATGCCATGAAGTAGTCATTATTGCAAACAATATTCAAAGAAGGGAGAGAATAAAGAAACAGAGTATTAAAAGTAGCGTACAACTTAGGTAAAGAACCTCCCGAAGATTCAAATATCGATTCCAATATGAAGATATATGCATATACAATTCTAGTGACTATTCAGTGACATATCACCTAATCCATGAGTATAAATTGAAAAAAATACTTGATCCCAAAAATAATTATTTGCACAGTTTTACAATGAAATTTTTTGAATCAAAGTTAAATTCGAAACAGATAATTCATATTTATTTCAAAATAGTTATTTGAATATTAAAAAGAACTAAGTTATCCATTAAGCTCAAGCAAGAAGATGATAAAGTTAGTTCACTTCGATTCATTTTCTTACCATTACTATTAAAAGAAATTAAAAACCCATTAGCTTATATAATATCAAGGATGAAAATTGCTGAATATCTAAATGAGTGTTATTTAAATTCCACTAATAAAGAGGAATTAAAAAATAAATTCCTAGAATATAATAAGAAAATGGAAGAATACTACAAAGATGAGTCAGAAGAATCAAATGTTTACTATAATGATGATGATCATCTTGATTATGATTTCGGTGAACCTTATTATGAAACCGATTAGTACTAATTCCATTTTACGAAATGGAAAAGAATTATTGAGATTAGATACTGATGGATATCAAATTCCTTAATCTCAACCATCAAAATTATCTCTATTGAGCAATGAACAAAATTCTGTTTAAAAAGTAGAAAAGTACAATCCAAAATTATGCAAATAAATTTCAGGAACATTTTCACAAGCTGAGCAGAATTATAGTACTCATGAAAAATAAACACTTGCGTGTTTAAAAACTTTGAAAAAATGGAAAATTGATCTATACAAACAAGGTTTGAATTACGAACCGATTCAAAGTATGTAACAGGTTTTTGGAGATACAAATTACACGAGGACTATTGTAGAGGTCGGCTTATTCGTTGGCAACTACAGTTACACCAATTTCATCCATACATCAAATATATAAAAACCGATAACAACACCATTGTTGACACTCTTACTCGAGAATGGAAGCAATAATCAAACAAGTCCAGTATCAATTACACCAAAAACAAGAACAAAAAGCCTCTATCAAAGAACAATTATCTATCATTGAAAAAGAAGAAAACGAACTGCATGATATTTTAAAAAGCTTAACCCAAAACATTGAATCAAGACCAGAACCATCTACTCAAACATCAAGCCAAGCATCAAATTTAAACACCCAACGATCATCTTCACCATCTCCCGAAAGAAAAGAATTCATGAAAAGGGAATAATACATTGAAAAAATACTCCAGAATTCAAGTCACGGAAAACCAAAATGGTACGTCATCTTCAACGGACCATTCAGAGGCATCTACACTGATTGGGCAATTGCTAGCACTCACATAATCGGAAAAAGTGTCTCGCATAAAAGCTACCTCTTAAAGGAAGCAGCAGAAAAAACCCTCGAAGAATCATATAAAACAATTACAACAGAAGAAGTTCAGAAGTCAAAACAGTTTGTCTCTCTTAATCAGCATTTGCAGAGTCAAACAGCAAAATTAAATGCAATCAGCAGAATGAAGAATATTCCGACCACAAAAGAAAAAGAAGAAATGAGAAGACCAGCAGTTGAGAAGTTTCAAAGTCTATTGGATAGTCTTATTTATTATAATGAAGTACACACAACCATGCTTTTCTATCCCAAGAAAAGAAGAAATATTGGACCCAAGGCGGTATTCTTTCCAGAAGCATCACCAAAGGATGTTTACGACTACTTCATTCACGGATTAGTAGATACGGTATACATCAACGGCGAAACTCTCAAAGAATTACAAGAATTTTCACTAAAAGTACAAAGCCTTATCAAAGGCTACAAAGAAATCTTCGCAAGAGGATAAGAATTATTCTTAAAAATGCGTTCTAGCTACCCAATATTCGACAAGGAACAAAAACTCCTAGTACCATCAATTACTGTGGCACAACTTGGAGTAAGCAATAAAGGTTATCTAGACAAAGACGAGAAGATAGAATGTACACCACCAACAATCGATGATTTAGTATAATCCTTCATGGAAGTATTAGCAGGATCATCAAAAATAGGAACAAGTCCAAGACATAAAGACAAAATCAAGATTAATTATTGTTTAAAAAATTTATTAATCTATTCAAAATTCCAGGAAAGAATCGATGAAGCCCAGTTAAAGGTATTATCTGATTTCGAAGATCAGATTGAATTATTAGTCTCATTGCCAGAAGACCTCAAACAGCGGTTATGTAGATACATGACAAGAAACTTAAGGCACCATTGTCATTATTGTTCAGAAGGTACCAGCTCATCTCCAATAATACAAGGCTAAAAGAAAATAAGAACGAAGACAAAAAGAAAGATCAGGAAGATTTATCTATGCCACGCATCTTCAATCAGTAGAGTTGCTTTTTAGGCGTGGGAAGGTGTAGTTTATATTTTAGTAATAATGTAAGGCAATAATGTAAGGCCTGTCGGCCAGTAAGTCTATAATGTAAATTAGCGTAAACAGTTATGTAAGATGGCAATAATGTAGTGACCCGTGTTAGTCATCTAGTAGGTTCTCTTTTATAGATGTTACTATAGCATCTACTTTATTGAATTATAAATAAAGGGATAGACCTCAGTAATGAAGTGTGCGTTTTTTGAGTGTTAACCACCATTGAGTTTAAGAGTTTTGTATACTCTTGCTTTTATCTGTTGAATCATTTCGATTCTGAATAGCTGATACCCATTACCCTATTATCACGTATCAACCATCCATTATCAATTCAAAAGAATTAAAACCATCTGTTATCAATTTGAAGAATCAAAAACTCGTTCAATTCACAATTGCAAGAATCAAACACCATGACCCTACCATTAACATCCCAAATATTCTCTAACAATTAATTTCAAGATCAACATGAATTCATTCAGTTCGAGTATTAATTTAGGTGCAAGCATGAACATGGGTATTATTTGCGCCAGTTTTTGGCCGTTAATTTCCGCGTAAAAATCTTGGTATCAGAGCTGCGTCGACGATCATCGGAGCTATGAAAAATCAAGAAAAAGAAGTTGGAATACTACAAAATCATCTAAACATGCAGCAGTAATAAAGGTATAACTTATAACTTTAACTTTAATCATTTATTATTAAATAAAATGACAGATGACGAATCAGGCTTTATGTCAGATACTATGATAAATAGAAAACTATCAGAAGAACAAATTTTACATTATTTGAAAAACATAATTTTGATTATACAAGAACGCTTAAAGATTTATTTTCTCAAAAAAAATATAATTTATTTTGGAAAAATTATTGGAGAAGAACCAGTTCCTATTGAACAAACTAAAGGAAATATTATTATACCAATAATTTTTTAAAAACAAATAAGTGATCGAATTAAACAAATGAATAAAAAAGATAGAAGTAAAATAGCATATATACATATATCAACTATACATGTAATATTAAAAAGTACGTTTATAGGTTGTGATACACCTATTGAACTAGAATTAAGAGATGACAACATTATTAATAAGGAAGAAAGTATTATTGCTACAGGAAAAGGAAATCTATCTGAAGGAAAAATTAAATTTGATGTTAACATACAAATGGGATTAAGTTTAAAAGACAGAGATCTAAATAAAAGTATTACTATAAGATGTGAATTATTAAGAAGAACATTTATGTATAAAGGAAATCATCATTTTACAGTTACGTATCAAATAAATTATGCTCTTACTAACTCACATCACAGTATTACTTTTAAAACTGATGATAGAATTTATATTGATAAGCTTTTTGAACCATTACTTAGTCTCGAAACACCAAATCTATTTTTGAAGAATAAATATATTGAAAGAAATAGAAAATCCACATCTGATATTCCATCAGTATGGATACCACAAATCGAAAAACCAATTTTGGTAGCAACAGGAGAATCTTCTAATACTCAAAGAAAGAATGAAGAACTAGAAAATATTAAAGAAATGAAAGAAATGATACGATCCATAAGTTTAAAAATGTGAACGAAACATTTAAAGATGATCTAAAATTACCACTACAAATTATTAATGCAAACACAACAGTCTATCAGTTAGAATATATATTAATCCAAAACATTATAATAAAGAAGAACTTGAACAATTATATACATCAATAACTAATAAAATTAAAAGCAACGATAATAAGGAACTCAATTACTACAATAATATAAATAGAAAAAGATTTCAAAAGAAAATATGGGAACGACAAATCTATATGGATTTACAGAAAAACAAAACGATTTAAAAAAAATAATATATGGAATATATAATAGAAAACTCTTCGAATCCACAAATAAAAATTGAAGACAATAAAGATGTCACGATATCTTAACCATTTTTACCATTTAATCAGACAATATTTAAAATACCTCAAAAATTACTAGATGGAACCCCATACGGAATTAGTATTACAGAAAAGGATAATGCTCTTGGTGAAAAAAATAAATATATTAAGATCAACACTCAATAATATAATAGAAATATTAAGTTTTCTGGTATTAAGACAGTTACCTGAATTATCAAAATCAACACAGGAAAAATTAAATGATATAGAAACATTACTAAATAAAAAGATTACAAATATATTCAAAGATAAAATCTCTTAAAAGGCAACAACCTCTAAACACAGTCAACATATAACGAATCTAGTAGAACAATTATCAAATATAATCGATACAAAAGAACTAGATGGAAACACCACCATCACCAAAATGAAAGAATCATTATTAGATAGACCACCTCTAAAAATTGTTCCACCACTAAGACTAACATAATGGAAAATCTGGAGGAACAAGTCGACACACTAACTAAATTAATGGCATCATTAGATATACCATCTGAAGCCAATGATGAAGACGCAGATATTGTTCTCGATTATAGTTCAGATGAAAACCCATATGAAAATCCTTACACGGAATATCATTTCGCACAAAAACAAAAAAAATCATATGTAGACGAAGACTTACAAAAAGAGTTTGATTATAAACCTCCAACACAAACACAAAGATTTTTATACCAACATGGAATGATTAAAAACAAGAAGAACAAATGGAAACAAATACCCCCTCATGACATACCAAAATTACCAATAACAAGAATGGATAATGATATTTTAAATATCGATTGTGAAACAGACATAGATGAAATAATTCAGGATTGGAGTAATAGGCTAAGTGCTCAAATACAATTAACTGAAGAATTGCGAGCATTACAACCAAGGGATTTACTTAATTATATAATTCATAAAACTTCAAGAAATGTCTATAGATTTATAGAATCTTTAGACTAATCAGAACTATTTAGAATAGCAACAACTGATGCTATGACAACTTTTTAAAATGTTGTAGCACGAATAGTACAAGAATTTACTGGAAGAATCCCAGGAGTTGAAGCATCAAATGAAGCTTTTAGAGAACATGCATATTGGAGATTAATTAATCTTAAAATATGTAATATGTGCTATCTAGATTCATTTATATGTGAATTCTCTGATCAGTATTATAAGTTAGATCCCGCAAGACAAAAAGCGGCCTTAGAAATGTTTTTTAATAAACTTCCTGAGTTTGTATCAACAAAATTAAAAGAAATGTATAATACATTATTACAGGATGGAACTAGAATACTAGATACTCTAGGAGCACGAATTACCACATTAAAAGCTTGGATGAGAAAAGAATGTTTACAAGAAACAGTTAAAAAGGAAGCTCAAGTTAAACTTTGTTGTGAAAGGCAATCCGACAAGGTTGGTAACTATGGATGTTTTCTGAAAAAATACAAAAAACGAAAGAAAATATGGAAAAGAAAATTATACGACTCAAAGTATAAACAATTTTATAAAAAGAATTCTAACCAAAATTATTTTAGAAATAGAAGACAACATCGTAAAAAATATAATAACCAAGACAATTCAAAATATTATCCTTCTCAAAAGAAAATTTGTAAAAGTTGGTTATGTCATGAAGTAAGTCATTATGCAAACAATTGTTCAAAGAAGGGAGAGAAAAAAGAAACAGAGGTATTAAAAGTAGGATACAACTTAGGGTATGAACCTCTCGAAGATTCAGATATCGATTCCGATATTGAAATATATGCATATACAAATTCTAGTGACTATTCAAGTGACACATCATCTAATCATGAGTAGAAATACAAAAAAAATACTTTGATACAAAAATAATTATTTGACACAGTTTACAATGAAATTTTTTGAATCAAAATAGTTCGTATTTGGTTTTTAAAATATTATTCGAATATCATGAAAAAAGGACTAAGCTAGCCATTAAGCTTAAACAAGAGGATGACGAAGTTAGTTCACTTGGATTCATTTTCTTACCATTATTTTCAGAAGGAATTAAAAACCCAGTAGCTTATATGATATCAAGAATAAAAATTACCGAATATCTAAATGAGTGCAATTTAAAATTACAACTATGAAGAAGAATTAAAAAGGCAATTCTTAGAGTATAATAAGAAAATGGAGGAATATTACGAATATGAGTCAGCATAATCAGATTTTTACTATAATGATGATGATCATTTTGATTATGGTTTTGGTGGACCTTATTACGAGACCGATTAATACTAATTCCATTTTACAAAATGAAAAAGAACTATTGGGACTTGATATTGATGGAAATCAAATTCAGTCTTAAACATCAGAACTAGCTCATCTGAGCAATGAACAAAAATCTGTTTTAAAAACAGAAAAGTACAATGCAAAATTATGCAAATATATTTGATTCGTCAATTTTACATACATATAAAATATAATATATAATACTATGGAAAATCACCAATTTACCCTTGAGGACAAAGGTAAAAGGAAACTCTTCAAAATATATATAATATAATATATACGTATATTTAACCGGGAAGTATGCTTTCCCGAGTCATTTTCCTAACGACTTGTGAAATTGAAACCACGCTTTAGCTTGGATTATGATTTGAATGAGAGAAAATATATTTTTGATTATCTATATCTACTAAATAAAAGCAACAAATAAAATAATCACACAAAAACAACTAAACACTTAAAACAATGAACGGGTACAAATAAAACACGACAATTAAGCAGATAAGACAAAATTAAACTATAAAAAATGCAAACTAAATTTCTAAACCTCAAATAGGTCAAAAGAAAATTTTAAGAAAAAGAAAAATATTTTTTTTGATTATTTTTGAATTTATTATGAATTAAAAACTATTTTAATCTAATTAAATCCTAAAAAA
>BQNB010107820.1:0-23084 GCA_026074375.1 Tanacetum coccineum | reverse complement strand
GTGACGTGGCGAAAAAATCATTTTAATATTAACAAGTGTTTACCAGTTTTATAACTTTCCAGGCATAGACATATAACTGAGCACCTCACATAGGGAAAGTGTTTGTTTTTTAATTCACACGATTCACTCAGATAGGGTTTTATATTTGTGAAGTCACTCAAATGCACAGACATAACATAGGTCGCTACCATATGCTTGTACTAGACACATACACATGCCTGTTGCGGCATAAGCACCTAGATAAAAATCTCAAAGAGGAAAAACGTTATAACGATAAAGGTGAGCAGCATAACTTGATTCCATGTGCCATAACTTTGCCTTATACTTCGAACTTTATTATTTCTCTTTTTTTTCATAATAATTTTTTTTTCATTTCAGATACTGCGATAACTAAGGCTGGCACAAAACTTCTTCTTCATCGAGCATATTTTTCTTGCTCTTGAGATACTTTGGGGATCTTAATACTAAAAGCGAGTGCTGCAGATGCATGATTACATAGGGATTTATTTCACCTCTTATCATACGACTTTGTCTATAAATTAACCCCACTGCGGTCTAGTAAATGATGATCAAGTACAAGTTCTGGAGCTACTAAATTACCAGCCCACTCATATAACTTTATACCAATACCAATATTCCAGAAAAGGCGACAAAAACCATACGTACACATCCGTAACGACGGAATAGACACATATGACTGCATTCAAACCCTAACTCGAACAAGCTAAGAGCAAAAATTATCTTGGGTATCAAAGATAGATAGCCGAATTCTTTAAGGCTAAATTTCTCACAATTTTAGTGGGTTGATTTTGTGCTAGTTAAAATGTCAATCCGATTGGATTTGCCTTACTAAGCGTATGCATTTTTTATTTTGAAAGGAAAGTATATATTAATTTTTTTTAATTTTCCAGAAAATATCAATAGAAAGTTTGAAAATTTCTGTTAGGCAAACATGGAGGGACATGATTAATTTTTCCTATTTGCTACCCCTCCATACTTAAGTTGAACATTGCCCTCAATGTGAGAACTGATAAATATAGAAAATAGGGAAAATTAAGGGAAAACGCTACTTCCCGAGGCATAGAGGGATATAGCTACGTTGGAGGTATCCTTGAGTGATTCCATTACGTTCTTTTTTTGTCGCTCCTCACACTTAAGTAGAGCATTATGCATAAAATTGAAACCTCCCGGGGCTCATAAGTGCTTGGCTGAATTATGAAGGATATGGCGCGAAACGAAGCGCCAAGCATATGTATTCTACCACATGTAATATAATACTACAATTATATAAGTCTCCAAGTGTAAAATGCCAACCACCAATCGAAGCTCCATTTGTTTTATTTAATCTGCAATTTAAACACAACTACGAAAACCGTAAAATACTAAAGCGCATTTTCGTAGGCATCACGGTTGCATTTAGCGTATGCAACAAGCCTTTAAACCCCTTGGTGTCCCGAGTGGACAAGTTATAGTCTCGTGAGGGTTTCCAGCGAACACACCCACAAAGTTTGATAAATTTATTTTTGGATGCAGAAATCGAGGTAAGAAACACATCGGCCGAATGCGTGACATACTTAAAGACTACAAAGTTTTTGTTTCTTATATATATTTTTTAGTTTTTTTTAAGTATTATTTACTATTACTACTATTATTATTATACTTAACTTGATTTAAGATTCCTTAATGATACGGTTCAAGGGGGAATGATCCACTCTAAAAGCTTGAGGGTATGGTGTTTTTAGAATGTACTCACGGTATGGATATTCTTTTATTTTTACCATGTGATAGCCCGTTTTTGATGTCTTAATTGGGCGGTCTTTTTTAAATTTATTCTTAACGATGATAGCAGGTGGTGGATCTTTTAGATTTTTCGAAGAATAATCGAACTTTCCACTCCCGGTAAATACGGCATTCACATGCTCGGTGTGAGCTTGAGGAGGAGGTGGGTCAGTCCTATCGGTTTGTTTTGAAGATACGTTTTGAGACTTCGACCACTCATCTGTTTTTCTTTCCATCTTTTTAATTTTAATTTGGAAATTCTTTTCATTTTGCTTTATTTTTAAAATCATATCGTTAACATTGTTCTTGAAAAACATATTTGTAACTCTTTGACCATCCAAGAATTTAGTCATTAATTTTTCGAAATCAGTTTTAGATTGAGGTTCTTGGTTGATAGGTTTAGACTTTTTGTTGGGTAAAACACCGGTAGTTTTACGATCGTCACTGTCATAGAGTTTCCAATGAACAGTTCTCATGCTACGGATACGTCTTTTGAAATCTTCGAGATCATTTCTCACATCATTGTTTAATTATGTAAGCGATTTCTCAGAATCATTAGGGTCATGAAGGGATTGGTGAGAAAACGAATCATAAGAATTTTGGTCTTTATTTCTTTCAGATTGGATGTAATTTGCTTCATGACGTTCACACATCGGCGTGTCATCGTTCAGGTGGTTTTTAGAAGTGTTTCCATTTCTAAGCTCATTATATTTCTCACGCATATCTTGTAATTCTTCATTTAAGCTTATAATTTGAGAATCCATAGTCTTTAATTTTTCCATATATCGAGATTTATCAGTCTTACTATCACCTCCATCGGCGAAGGAAATAGATTTTTGATGATGTTCATTTTTATATTTAATGGACCAATCATGTTCGAAAAGGACTTTTTCATCAAGAAATTGAAAAGCTTGATTTGGAGTTTTGTAGAGGAAGATTCCTCCAGTGGTTACATCTAGGATTCCTTGAGTGGGTTCGTCTAAACCGTGATAGAATATTTGAATAATAGCTTCTTTGGTCAGACCGTGCCCATGACATTTTTGAAGCATGCTCTTGAGTCGGTAACCAAGCCGCTCGGTTTTAGACTTTCAACATTCGAGTTGAGAGAAATTCGGATTTTAAGTAAAAGACACCGGTTAAATTAAAGATGGTGGAAGAATCTGCATGTTTATAAAAGCTCTCTCTTCATTTGGTTCTATGATGATATAGGTCTCTTCATTAAGTTCGTTAGACCAGGTTTTAGCTTCCATCGCACAAGGATAAAAGGATAATATCAAAAGCTTATACAGCACTTCACTCTGTCCGTTTCACCATTTATCTGAAAATGTTGCGATTGCCTGAGTAATTCACGCAATGTCGGTCACTGCGGATCGGCACGCAGATTAACCATTGAATTTATTTCCCGATTCATACTTAAGTGTGTACTATTAGATAACAAAATTGTCTTCAAATCGGTTGTATTAAATGTAGAAGTTAGAGTTGGTGCTTGGGATTAACGCCCTAAAGTAATCATTTTCAGCGGCGTTAATTTGCGTTTATTGATCATTTCTCATGAACTTTTGGTACTCAAGCCTCTTATTCAAATTCCTCGACAAGGTCAAGTCACTCGTACTAAAAACAAGAAAACCATTGTCGTTGATAAAAACGAAATTCTAACTCGCGAATTTCAACCACATATGAAACCATGGGTTGATATCATTCGTGAAAACGACATTTGATTAGGAGGTCATAAGATCATGTCTTCGCGTGTCTTTTCCATATGCTTTATTGCATTGAAACCTCAACTAGATACAATATAGCATTTTTCATTCTCAAAAGAATGGAAAAGACTCGAAACAAACCTAAGGAACTTTTACCTTATGGAATGCTTTTGACTAGATTGTTCAAACATGTTGTGTCCGTCTTTCCTGAGTTAGAAATTGATCACTACCTCTCACATGATCGAGTCATGCATCCTTTAGCTCCTCATTATGTGCGAAAGACACGATCGGATCATGGCGAGAAAAGATCTCGTGAATCAAATGCTAGCTCCTCTTCCACCACTTTAAATCATCCATCCTCATCTCGTCCGTTAGATGACACAATTGATGTGAATGATGAAGAATCATTTCATTCTAACTCCTCCTCTCCTTCTCAAAACGTCTCTTCCTCGTCCAATGTTGTCCCTAGAGTTCGTCAAAACCCTCCTCATGAAAGTCATAACTTGAACACCTATCTCTTTGAAACTATAAATATTCAAACTCAGCAACGAGATGCTCACCAGGAAGGGTTAAGGTCAATTGGACAAGCTCTCAAGGACATGATGAGTGGAAAACAGAAGTGAACAAGTTGGCATAACTATTAGAGATTAATATTATTTTTATTATCTAATACATTGTGTTTTTAATAACGTTATTTAGACTAGGAATGGCAAATGACAATTACATTCGACTTGGATGATTCTTTCCATTTTATCATCCTATCAACGCTTTATATTAGCAAATTCTATGAATGTGACATGCGTACAATACTACTATTTGCTAAATGATTTGTATGCTAGTTTAGGACCATATATTATTGCTTAAATTAGTTGATTCTTGAATTTGGTAGATGCCGAAATCACTGGACTTAAAAAGGGAAAAACTAGAAATTTTCATGTTTCCAGAAAACGGCCCTCATTAATACCTGGCGGCCCCCAATACCGCCTGACGATATGGGACTGCCGACAGGGGGGAACAAAACTTTTAAGTTTGCCTCTTTTTCTATATCTTTGACCCTCCTACCTACAGCCTCAAACTTGCACTTCCCTGTTTAGCTAAAGCATCTTTTGCATCCTTTTCCATCCAACCATGCTTTGCCATGTTATACTATCCCTTCCATTATTTAAGTCATCAAATTCTCATACCTCACTACCACCCTCACCTTCTTCATCCTCTTCTTCTTCATCATCAATGTCTTGCTCAAACCACCATTCCAACTTCTCTAAAAAACCAAGAATGTCGGTAAGACAAGTATGGAAATGCAAAACATCCACTCCAAAATCATCACCTTCTTCCTAAAAAGACTCACCTCCACTTCCTCCAAGAGTCTACTTACAATCTTCTTCACCACCATCATACAATCCTTTAAGAGATCAAATGATCAACCAACTCCACAACATCTCCACCATCCTTGATTCACATACTAACCCATCCAATGCCTACATTCATGCACCACCTTCACCATCACCACAACAAATTCATCCTCCTTCTCATGCTCAAGTTGAATTTCACTCAAGCTTTTGTCATTGTTGCAAGATTTCTAGACACCAATTCCACTCCTTGAGAAATGAAATCAACTTCATTCACTTTCTACTTACCCATCCCATACCTCAAACTCGTGTCTCTCTAAATCATGTGTCACCAACCCCTCCTTTTTCCCTCTTTAATTAATCATTTTCAATGATTAATCGACCTTCCATCGGTAGATAATGGCAACTTTCTACATTCTAAGAATCCCACTAGTGTAGATCTATGCTTATTATGTCTTTATTATTATCTACTTTCTAATATATGACTCATACAAATATTGTAAGAATTATGTCTTAGCTCGAATTAGCATCTAGTTTTACTAGTTGTATGAATGTATTAGTAGGCAATTGCTATTGTATGAGCTTCTTTGATGTTGAATGAAACTCTCTTATGGTGGACCTTAAATATAATGTTTGCTTAAAAAGAATTTGTCTTGCACATGTATCTCTAACATTGTTTTTGTAGCAAACAATTTTTTGTAAGATCGATCCTTGTGTGCCCCGAACAGGTGAGCATACATCAAGGGGGAATCTTGATATCGTCGATTTCTTTCTTCCTACAACTACTCGACGATCATCCTTTTTGAATTCGACAAAAAGGGGGAGAAATGGAACAAAACTCATTAATAATGTGTAACTTTTTATACAAAATGAGTTTATATTTTGTCATCATCAAAAAGGGGGAGATTGTTAATACAAATAATGTCTAAAAACGTTATTTATATTTTTTGACCTCTCAAAGTTTTGATAATAACAAAATGTAAAAACGTTTACGATAAATTAAACATTTACAAATTATTAATCGTAAAATTCCATTTCTAAGATTAGTAATCACTTAAGGTATGAACAAACAAATCATTAAGCATAATTATTGATCTAAGAAATATTTTTCTCTTATCCCATTACATTTTTTACAAAAGAATTTCACAAAATGAATTATACAAAATATTTTCTAATTAAAAGAAAAGTTTTCTTAAAAACTTAAAATTTGAAATTCAAATTTTCCCCCCAAAACAAAAGCTTCTATACCAGATACAATATTCCCCATAAAAAGACAAAAAAGGGAGCGTGGTCTACCTGGCAGCCCTCTTATAGGCCTGGTGGCCCCCTTATATATCTGGACCGCCGCCAGTGACTGTTGGATTTTTCTGCCTATAAATACTGATCCACTCCTTGCAAAAAATCAGACCTCTTTGCATGAATTTTCTCACACTTCTTTCTCTCTCTAAAAACCTTCTTTCTCTCACCAAATATCTTGATCACTAACATCTCTTGATCTTTTTTCAAGTGATCTAATCTTTTCTTCTCATCTCTTCCCTCTTATTCAAGTGCAAGAGAAGAAAACTCGTATTCGCCAAGCAACGAAGTGTTGATTAGTGAACTCTCATCCTTTCTTCTAAGTATCAAATATTTATTGTAATTATCTTGTGTATTTTTATGATTCGGATATTGTGTAAATTCGATAGTATAGATCTAGTGATCGTGTATTGATTGTGAAGTGGTAGATTAGTTCTAGCTAAGATTAGGACTCGACAATTAGCTTAGTGTTGGAAAATAACATAAGTGATGTGTAAACGGTTTTCTCCGCCTGAAAGGAGCTTTATGACATAGTGAAATCTTGATTAGGATACTCTAGGAGTGGAGTAGGGCGAATAAGAGCTTCGTAGCCGAACCCCTATTGATGACATCAAATAACATCTATTTTTAGCATAATTTATCCCATGTATATTACCCATTTTGTATAATTATTGCAAAGAATTGTTACTTAATCATTTGTATTTGAGATTTGCAGTAATTATGGAGTACTTTGTGAAATAATGCTAAAAGGCATGCATTTTGGAGCATAAACGAAGAGTTTGAGAATGTCTACTGATCTGACAGCCAATACACCGTATTATTCTAGATCTATACGACGTATCCAAGACTTTGACAAATCAAAAGACCATTGCCTGACTTTGAAGAATACGTCGTATCCACATCAATGATACGCCGTATACAATACTTTGGACCAACAAAGAAGAACCAACTGGTTTTTTACTCAATACGATGTATCCATCAAGGAAGATACGGTGGTATCCATGCCTATACTTCATAAGAAATCATGAAGACATAAAGACTAATACGCCATATCCAGAAAGTCTCAAAACGTATCTTCAAAACAAACCGATAGGACTGACCCACCTCCTCCTCAAGCTCACACCGAGCATGTGAATGCCGTATTTACCGGGAGTGGAAAGTTCGATTATTCTTCGAAAAATCTAAAAGATCCACCACCTGCTATCATCGTTAAGAATAAATTTAAAAAAGACCGCCCAATTAAGACATCAAAAACGGGCTATCACATGGTAAAAATAAAAGAATATCCATACCGTGAGTACATTCTAAAAACACCATACCCTCAAGCTTTTAGAGTGGATCATTCCCCCTTGAACCGTATCATTAAGGAATCTTAAATCAAGTTAAGTATAATAATAATAGTAGTAATAGTAAATAATACTTAAAAAAAACTAAAAAATATATATAAGAAACAAAAACTTTGTAGTCTTTAAGTATGTCACGCATTCGGCCGATGTGTTTCTTACCTCGATTTCTGCATCCAAAAATAAATTTATCAAACTTTGTGGGTGTGTTCGCTGGAAACCCTCACGAGACTATAACTTGTCCACTCGGGACACCAAGGGGTTTAAAGGCTTGTTGCATACGCTAAATGCAACCGTGATGCCTACGAAAATGCGCTTTAGTATTTTACGGTTTTCGTAGTTGTGTTTAAATTGCAGATTAAATAAAACAAATGGAGCTTCGATTGGTGGTTGGCATTTTACACTTGGAGACTTATATAATTGTAGTATTATATTACATGTGGTAGAATACATATGCTTGGCGCTTCGTTTCGCGCCATATCCTTCATAATTCAGCCAAGCACTTATGAGCCCCGGGAGGTTTCAATTTTATGCATAATGCTCTACTTAAGTGTGAGGAGCGACAAAAAAAGAACGTAATGGAATCACTCAAGGATACCTCCAACGTAGCTATATCCCTCTATGCCTCGGGAAGTAGCGTTTTCCCTTAATTTTCCCTATTTTCTATATTTATCAGTTCTCACATTGAGGGCAATGTTCAACTTAAGTATGGAGGGGTAGCAAATAGGAAAAATTAATCATGTCCCTCCATGTTTGCCTAACAGAAATTTTCAAACTTTCTATTGATATTTTCTGGAAAATTAAAAAAAATTAATATATACTTTCCTTTCAAAATAAAAAATGCATACGCTTAGTAAGGCAAATCCAATCGGATTGACATTTTAACTAGCACAAAATCAACCCACTAAAATTGTGAGAAATTTAGCCTTAAAGAATTCGGCTATCTATCTTTGATACCCAAGATAATTTTTGCTCTTAGCTTGTTCGAGTTAGGGTTTGAATGCAGTCATATGTGTCTATTCCGTCGTTACGGATGTGTACGTATGGTTTTTGTCGCCTTTTCTGGAATATTGGTATTGGTATAAAGTTATATGAGTGGGCTGGTAATTTAGTAGCTCCAGAACTTGTACTTGATCATCATTTACTAGACCGCAGTGGGGTTAATTTATAGACAAAGTCGTATGATAAGAGGTGAAATAAATCCCTATGTAATCATGCATCTGCAGCACTCGCTTTTAGTATTAAGATCCCCAAAGTATCTCAAGAGCAAGAAAAATATGCTCGATGAAGAAGAAGTTTTGTGCCAGCCTTAGTTATCGCAGTATCTGAAATGAAAAAAAAATTATTATGAAAAAAAAGAGAAATAATAAAGTTCGAAGTATAAGGCAAAGTTATGGCACATGGAATCAAGTTATGCTGCTCACCTTTATCGTTATAACGTTTTTCCTCTTTGAGATTTTTATCTAGGTGCTTATGCCGCAACAGGCATGTGTATGTGTCTAGTACAAGCATATGGTAGCGACCTATGTTATGTCTGTGCATTTGAGTGACTTCACAAATATAAAACCCTATCTGAGTGAATCGTGTGAATTAAAAAACAAACACTTTCCCTATGTGAGGTGCTCAGTTATATGTCTATGCCTGGAAAGTTATAAAACTGGTAAACACTTGTTAATATTAAAATGATTTTTTCGCCACGTCACGATAAATGATCTTGTTTTATCGCTTTAATTACTTGAGGGCAAGCAATAGCTAAGTGTGGAGGGATTTGATAACGCCTAAATTATACATGTTTTCGGCGGCGTTATTTGCATTTATTTGATCATTTCTCATGAACTTTTGGTACTTAATCAAGTATATTTGCTATTATATGTTCTAGGTATGTGTCGTGGAAGAAAACAAAAGAATACACGAAGATAAGAAGCTTAAACGAAGAAGTAAACCCAAGATAAAGATCCCCCGACACCTGTTCACTGTTTTGGCCATAACTAGAGCATACGAACTCGGATTGAGTTGATTCAAGCGACCACAGAAAGAGAATTAAATTATCTACAACTCTGGAAAAGGCCACTTGCTGAAAATACCAAAAGTGCGTTGCACTTGCCCAAAAACCGGCGCACTTTCTGTCTAATCAGCCTTGTTCACTGTTTTGATCATAACTCGATCATACAAACTCCGTTTTAGTTGATTCAAGCGGTCACGCGAAGATAATTCAGTTGTCTACAACCCTGCGAAAGACCAAGTTCTGGAAATGCCCAATGTGCAGCGCACTTGTAAAAAAGTGGGGCGCACTTTTCCATCAGAACTAAAAAGTCGGGCATTTAATGAAGATAATATTTACACCTCAAGTGCGTCGCATTTGGCCCCCGAAATGGCCTATATAAAGCCCCTTTGCCTCTCATATCTCACACAACTCTCACACACAATCCCCCATTCGTTTGGAACCCTTAGAAGGGGTGTTTTTGGTGATAAAGGCCTGGGAACCTTTAATCCAAACCACCTTGATAACACAAATCATCACCACCATTAGAATCAAAATTCTTGAAGAAGTTTAATAGTCTTGGTTGAAGTTCATCATTGTTCTTAGGTTTTGATTCATCAAAGAAGCATAGTTGTAGTGTTATTTCGAATCTATAAGCAATTGTGACGGAATTGTTCATAGTTTCTGGATTTTGCTTTGAATATAATAAAGTGTTCTTGGAAAATTCTTGTGAAATAACCATACTTTGCTCTTGGAATTGCTATGAATCTTGTTACTCTTTTGAATATAACCCTTGTTGAATCCATGATGAATGTTATGTGTTTTGTTACTTTGATCATGGAGTAGTCATCTTGTGTTTGTTTGGGCATAATGTGATCTTGGATATGGAGTGTTTGGATATGAGTTTATTGAAATGGTTAAACATGATTTTCTAAGTGTAAAGGCCGAAAGGATACTTATAAACTTATGTTTTATCATTCCACTTAATATATTGGTTATAATAACTTATAAAGGCCGAAAGGATTTGTTGTTATTAATCGATATAATCACTAGTTATATTTAAAGGCCGAAAGGATTTATAACTCGTGATAACTCTATTTTCTAAACTTATAAACACTATTCTAAATACATCATTATCCAAGTGATCATTGCCTAAACAAACATACCTTAATCATTTGCTTGAATCATCCTTTTATTCGATATATGCGAGATTTGGTTAATTTGATCTGTGACAATCTTATTAACCTTAGTACCTTAATTACAAACTGTGAAAACTTCAATTCTCGTGGAACGACCTGGACTTACCTAAAGCTATACTATACACGAACGGGTATACTTCCCGAGTGTTGTGGTTTTAGTCAAAACCGGTATTTCTAGTATTATAAATTTAAAGCTTGTGAAAACACACATCACTGATGATCCATTAGAACAACCCGTAGAGCTAATCTTTTAGGAATTACACCAACTATTTGTTTTGTTACACCCTTACACCTTAACCTACCCTGTTAGATTAAGTTTAATTTACAGTTGCTAGTTGCTTAATGTGTAAAGTTTGTATTTCCTGAGTCTTGTGTTATTTTCTATCTTTGGTGCGGTTGGAAATTTGCGCATTGAAAATGAGAATGTATATTAGTAGTCAAAGCTCATGTGATTTTACTACCGTCACAATAATTGGTGAATCCAAGTCGAAGGAACTATCGAAGAAATTATTCGGAATTATTATGATCGTGAAGATGGTGAAATTACACCGAGATTTGAAGTATAGTTAGCAAAAAAAATCAAAAAAATGAGAAAAATACAAAAACAAAGAGAAAAAAAGTTTGAAGATAATCGTTTCGCAAAGGAATTACCGAAGGAATTACACAAAGGATCGATTATTCGTTGATACGTCTAAAAAATCAACGATGTAAAGTATTGTACAAAGTGGAAGATATCGCCACTTGCCTTGTAGAGTATGTAAAGTTTTGGGAAGATTGGGAAGTTGACCGTTACGGGAACGCCAACTTAGGTAGTTGTTTTTGATCAAGTGATTAAGACGTTGTAAATAGTTGTGTCTTAATCATGGTAACGATCGGGAAATAAGGGTCTAGCAACTTGTATCTTAAGTCTTAATCTATTTGTTTCTTAATTTTTATTTAACAATAATTTACTTCCCTCTCGCCTGATGATTAGCCGCTGGTTTTACGCGAATGAGGATTCATACGAACATGCATGTCTATTCCGTCGTTACGGCCATGTATGCATGTCTTGTACCTCGTTGGTTTACGACTTTTGGTGAAAGTTAGAAGGTTCCTACCCTATATCATTCTTCATCCTAACCGTTGGTTAAATTCGAATGGGGATGTGATCAAACACACATGTCTATCTCGGTGTTTCGGGTGTGTATGTGTGCTTCAGCTACCTTGTTGGAGTGGTACTTCTGGTAAAAGATTGTAGAATGATCAAACTGTATGCCTTTCCATACAAAATCCCATATTTACCTTTATAAACTTGTTACTTGGTATGTGCTTAATTACACATACCTTTTACCTTTAAAAACAAGCTAAAATAACCAAAAACGGACTTAAAATGCCAAATATATGCTTGTTTTGCTAATTGTATTGTGCAGGAACGGATAACTAAGAAAAGGACGAAAAACAAAGCCAAAACGACAAAACCGGACTCGGAATGGAAAAGACTGTGAAAGACAAAGCCAAATCGAAGCCGAAAAGTCAATCAAGTCAAAAAGTCAACAGAAAAGTCAACTGGTCAAAGTCAAAGTCAACCCAAGTCAACCCCGAGGCCAAAAGTCAAAGAAATATAAGTTTAGGGACTGAAATTGTAAATCCCTAAACTTATACTTATAAGAAGAAAAGAGAAAATGAAAGGCAAGGGTGCAAACTGCCAATGTGCCAAAGTGTACTACAAGGGGCATAACTGCCAACTATCCTAACTTGTACACCAAAGGGACGAGTGTTGCAAAGAGTTATATAACTCTTGGGGACTTGTTTTGCCAAGTCCCCAAAAGTTTTAAACCACAAGGACCATGGTTGCAAGTACACTTAACACCCTGAGGGACCTAACTTGCCATTTCCACAAACCTTCACCCTGTTATAACTCAAACAAACTTTCCCGCCCTTGTTTTCCCCCCAAACCAACTCACGGGTGTGAAACCCCGTTTTTACCCTGTGTTTCTTCTCCACCACCATGGGTACTCACCTCCCCCCTCCTCCACTAACTTTCCCAGCTGTGAGATTGCCAAGTTGGCAATCCCACATCTCCCCAAGCTTATTTCGACGACCAAGATTGCTTTTTGAAGAATTGAAGGGCCAAGATTGTTTGCTTTCCCCCTCTCACACAACTAACACAAGGACTCAGTATAAAAGAGGAAGAAGACAGAAGAAGTAGTTAGTTAGTTTTAGTTCTTAATTTTCAGTTTGTAATTTTGTCGATTTTAAGCATTTTTCTTACAAGTTTTTAGCAATCAGCTTTTAAGCATTTGTACTCTTCTACTTTTAAGCTTGTACTTCATCATTTGAGTATAACAATTCAGTTTACTAGTTTCCTTGTACTTTGTTTTCAATTTCAATTCGAATTTACTCAATAAGCTCTAAATAAGCTCATTTGAGCTTATAAATGTTAATAAGCTCAAATTTTGTTTTTAAGGAAGTCTTTTACTTAATCTAATCCATTTACATCCAAATCATGATTATTTGAGGTGTTTTGAGTTCACTTTGAAGCAACAAGAAGAAATAAGCTCAAAATAAGCTAGATAAGCTAGCTTATTGAGGTTTAGAGGCAAGGTGCCATTTAGGATCACCTAGACTCTACTCTTGGACGTCTAGGTGAAGAAGATTCTTCAAATCTCAGGTTTCCTATTCTGAATTTCAAATTAGCATTCAT
This sequence comes from Tanacetum coccineum, assembly GCA_026074375.1. Taxonomy (NCBI): domain Eukaryota; kingdom Viridiplantae; phylum Streptophyta; class Magnoliopsida; order Asterales; family Asteraceae; genus Tanacetum; species Tanacetum coccineum. Next base: position 9,754 of record BQNB010107820.1, on the reverse strand, counting down.
AGCTTATTACATATTGCTTATTACTTAGTTGAATTAGAGCTTAAACCTGTTTCATTGTGTCTAGTTAGCTTGTAGTTATAACTATTTTAAGCTGTTTTAGTAAAAAAGTTCATTTAGATTTCATTACCTTTTCATTCTGTGATTGAGTACTAAAAAGCTAGTAGAGAAACTAGCTTAATCTCATTAATAAGCTGTTACTCTTGGTGTTAAAATAGCTTAAGTAGGTCATTTTAAATAGAAGTAGATAAAATGTTTTAGGAGTTTTAGCTTTAAAATAGATTATAAGCTCATTTTAGTTTTGATAGTTTACATAAAGGGGTGTTTGGCATAAGCCTTAAAATGGGTTAAAAATGGTTGTGGTATGGGTTATGGTCACTGGTCTCTCATCCACCATCTCGCGACAAGTACGACCATCATCTAAGCAAGAACCATTGGTGACACTCCATTGGGGTACGTACACTTTCTGAAGATCCGTGTCAGGGCTAACAACAGTACGGATACGCCAACAATGAAGTCTACTACCAGTAGGCCAGAAAAAGCCACATACGGTATGCTCAGACCCAGAGAAGAAACCACCAACAAAAAGAAGACTCGACAAATTTTTCCTTTATCAAGTGGTACGTCGGGTCAACGAATGATGGTAACGGTAGTCGTCATTGTCATCAAAAGTAGGAAAGGGCCTGGCAAAGAATCAAACTTCAGATTCCGCAATATTATGCACCTGAATGTGAGAAGAGTTTGATAGATATGGAGAAAAAAACTTGGAGGAGTTGTTAATGTGTTCGGAGGTTAGCCCCGACATAAAGTTAGTTTGATCCCAAATCCTCTCGCTCTGGTGTCAGGACACAGAAGAAGTAATAAAGGGTAGGGTAGGTAAGGCCACAACCCAACCTCCGGATTCAACACAGCTCCAGCAAGTAATCTCTGGAGCGCGAACCTAGATTTACCAGCAACAGATGGCCCAGTTGAAGTTCCGTGATCTTCCCTTAACTTCTTAGGGGGGGTGTGGTTCACGGCATCAGAAACAACCGTTTTCCTTTTTCTTTGACGCCTTGGTTGCTAACAGCTTGCGTCTTCAGAGCAACAAATCTCCACAGTTTCACTAACATTTCGGATTAATACCAACGCCATTGCCACACTCACAGAATCACCCTGCTCCGCATGACTACCGCTGCCTCCTTCGTCAAAAAGCTTGTCCATACTTGCCTCTAGCTCGCTTGAGGCACGAGCAGGAGCAACTGGTAAAAGCGAAACAACACGCCCCACAGTGGTATCCAAACAAACTTTGGTACCTTTAGCACGCTGCCTCACTAACCCCTCACCTTGTAGGATCAGGCAGTTTGGATAAACGAGAAGCAATCCCCATTTCTACAAAAAGAGACAAGATAAAAACGGTCCGAACAAAAGTAATGAAAAGGCAAAACACAAGTAAGATATAACAATAAGCACCCACCCTCATTGTTATCACGCAGAAACTAGGGGTAAGTATCTTCATCCAAAGTATAGTTACGACTAATTCCTATTAAGCAAAGGAAAGGTTCTGGATACTTGTGGAAAGGAGCCGGATACGCAACAAGGGTAGCATAATGTTTCACATTATATTGGGAAGACTTGGGAAAAGGGTCTTTTGACGCGCTTTTGCTAGTATTCCACGGAAAGGAGGCAGGACAAGCAAAAGCGTCGACCCAAAAGAAATGATCATTCCAGCTTTTCAATGAGTCTAACGGTTTGGTGTAACACACGGCATCATTCCCCTGGTGTTTACTGAACGACATCCAGCCTTTGTTTTTGGAATTAACATAAAAACAATGAAACAACCCAACCGTTGGTTCAAAACCGTGAACACGACAAAGGATCTCAAAATGAGACACTTTGGCCGCACCAATAACGGACAGTTGGGATATATGGATGTGGTAGTGTATGAGCACATTAACAAGAAAAGTGGAAAGTGGTAATCGAAAATTGGCATACTTGAAGAATCTAGTATATTAACTTTTTTATCCAGTTAGGCAATTTCATGAATTGTTTGGTTTGGGTAGGCAATTGCGGATGACTTCTTCAGGAATATGTTACGTTTCACAATTTTTTTTAGAGCTTTTAGAGTAAGAACCGACTTTTTTCTGTGTAATACTGCTCATGATAAAAGTAAGACAAAGAAATTGGGGCTAACTGGAAAACCTAAAAATCTTCGAAATAGGGCACAAAGAGAACAGGTTTAAAAAGCTTGAAGAACTTTCTAACAATGGTGATTATAATTCGAGAAGATGAAAAAGGAAACAGTGAAAACCACACCGAATATTTATACCCTCGGTATAGTAAGTGCAAGCTCCTTCCAGATGCTTCCACGTGGCTATGACCTCCGAGTCAATGGCCAAGATGAAAGTTAATAAGATAGGATGAAGTTGAACAGTAGAATAACCAGTCAAATCAATCAGAAGGTGAAAGGCCATAAAAAGACCACGTCACCAACGTCCCACCTAACAAAGGCAACGGAACGTCGCGGAAAGACAAGCACGGAGGAAGCAAAAAATACAAGGAGTACCGAAACCTGAGTCTAGTAATATCTACCGCACGCAATCAAAATTGCACGCAATAGATACACTAGACTGGGGGGACTTGCTGACGTATAACATGTGTAACAGGCCTCTGGGCATGGACCACATATATTATACATGGGCCCGAGCCCAATAAAGCAATTACAAAGTGCAATGGACCAAAGCTAAGCCCAGACTAACGGGCTACGGTCCGGAAGCATCAAGACGGACGGAAGGCTTCCAGAAGACACTTCCGTAGGACAGCGGAAGTCCGCTAGGAGAGCCTAAGTCCGCAAGTCACGATTATAAGCGGACCCTTACCCGATAAGGGTCCCACTTCGGCTTACTAACAGAAATGAGCGAAATACTAGAAAAACCTAATATTTGGCTCACCTATAAATAGGGGTATTCTGGCACCCCACAAGGTACAATTCTCTAATCATATTTCACACACATACTCTGACACTTCTCTGACAAATATGTGTATTTACTCTCACGCCGGAGTCCAATCGTGGGGTCCGTCCCCACGGTAAGACTAACGGTTTACCTTTGATTGTGCAGGAACTCATTTCACTCACTTGATTTAGTACAAGATCTCTCTTATTGGGCCTACCCAACAATCACCTAGATTCATCTTATCAACCCATAACGCTTTTTGTACTAACATTTATTGTTACTGGTAAATTGAATTTTAAAAGGACATGGTCTTATTTTTGGGTAGCCAATTTTCAAGTACATTTAACTCAATTTAGTGATGCTGTCGGATGAGCATCAAAGTTACTACTTTTTATGTAAACTTGTGTTTCTCCATTTTCTCATATTAGTTGGTATGATATGATTTTGTCTTTTCAAAAACATGGATAAGGATCCTCTCATGTTAACATGAGAGGTAATGTTGTGTTTTATGTGATTGTACATTTGGTAATGTTGTGTTTTATGTGATTGTACATTTGATTATTTAATTCAAATGTACAATCTCATAAAACACAACATTACCTCTCATGTTCATTTGAATGAGAGGATCTTTTTCCCAAAAACATATATGAGCTTCACTTTCTGACTTGTTACATAAAATTAGAACCAATTCGTACGTAATTAGGTGAGCCAATATAGTAGACATTTTATTCTTTTTGGTATGAGCCAATCTAGTGTGTTTGGTGAACAAATTGACAAAACTATAATGACATTTTAGTGAGAGTTAAGATCAACATAGACTCATTATTTGTCATAGATCCAATGAATCAATCTCAACCATCTATTTTTTCATCAAAAATAAAAAAACCCACTTTCCACCTCTTTTTTAAAAATAAAATATCTTACAAACGGTAAATCGTCACACGACAAAAAATACACCATCGCGACGAGTATTTTTTTATCTTTCAGTAGACGGGTGACACGATATACTTTCGAGGAACTTTTTTTTGATTTTTTTTTCAGTCACGAATTGCGAAAATCATATATGATTCGTATAACGAATCATATATGATTCGTATAACGAATCATATATGATTTCATGAAATCATATATGATTTCATGAAATCATATATGATTTCATAAAATCATAATATATGATTTGTGATTCTAACGAACTTTTTTTCAATTTTGTTTCAGTCACGAATTGCGAAAATCATATATGATTCGTATAACGAATCATATATGATTTCATAAAATCATATATGATTTCATAAAATCATATATGATTTGTGATTCCGACAAACTTTTTTTCAATTTTGTTTCAGTCACGAATTGCGAAAATCATATATGATTCGTATAACGAATCATATATGATTTCATAAATCATATATGATTTCATAAAATCATAATATATGATTTGTGATTCTAACGAACTTTTTTTCAATTTTGTTTCACGTCACGAATGTGCGAAAGTATCATATTGTTTTCTAAAATCATATATGATTTGTGATTCCGACGAACTTTTTTCCAATTTTGTTTCAGTCACGAATTGCGAAAATCATATATGATTCGTCATACGAATCATATATGATTTCATAAAATCATATATGGTTTCATAAATCATACTCCCTCCGTCCCTAAATAAGTGTCCACTATTGACTTTTAAAGTCTTTTTCTATCAACTTTGACCTTAAATTATTTTGTTTGTGTTATATAATACTTAACGAAAATCATATCAATGAAAATACATTTAAAACCCAATCCATTCATATATTTTAAATCAAGTATTATATAACACAAGAAGAAATAATTAAGGTCAAAGTTGCGTAAGAATGACTTCAAAAGTCAACAGTGGACACTTATTTAGGGACGGAGGGAGTATATGATTTCATAAAATCGTATATGACTTCATAAAATCATAAAAAAATGTTCGTTGAAAGTACATAGTGTCGCCCCTCTATAGAAAGATAATTTAATTCTCGTCGCGATGATATGTTTTGTTTTGCGTAACGATTAACGGTGTGTGAGATATTTAATTTTTAACAAAATGCGAAAAATGAGTTTTTTTATTTTTGATGAAAAAATAAGTGGCTAGGATTGGTTTATTGGGTTTATGACAAATATTGGGTCTATAATGAAATTTTGAGCTATAATCAACATTTGGAGACTACCGACACTAATGTATGGACAATAGTCTTTTACTAGATTCGATGAAGTTTTAATCCAATAAGGCACATGTACTGATATACGTACGTGAACATATGCTTTTAAATTCAATCATATCCATGAAGATACAATGTGTCATATCTCTATCTTTATCCTGATGAACAATAATAACCATTCTTTCAAAGAGCAGGAACGGTTTTTATTATATATAGCAGATGCATGTATAGAAAATCTTCATCGTAACTTTACAAATATACTAATATAGATCAATAGTAAAATACAAACAAATTAAAATGGTGATGAAAACAAGTGAATGCATGGGTGATGAGATTTAAACTGCATGACTCACGCGAACACAGTGCGTTACACGCAAAATGTGAATTAGAATCAAGACTTTAATTTATTTATCATTCAAAAAAGTCATGTCTAGTTAAACAAATTCATTAAATATATATGTAGTATTTTTTTTTTTAGAAATGAATATGAATCCGATGCAGGTCAAAGGATCAAAAAAATATTTGGGTTCGTTTCTCCCAACCACCTTCACCTCCCCAAATTCACAATATAATCTTTAAACAAATTTATCCATTCATGGAACACGCTTGCTTGCTTTTCCCGCAATTTTTCGTTAAAAAAATACACATAATCCTACGTGTAGCGAAGTCCATTCTTTTTAAACATTACTTTGACTATATATAAACAATACCATTATTTATTGTTAGAGACGTCGGTGTGGTGTCGCTATGGCTTCAGGCCTTCAGCTCACATTTTATTCGCGCCAACGACATCGGGTTTGGCGTTAAATTTTGCTGAAAGATTTTTAAACATTTTATGACGGTAAAAAGGGTATTTTTGATATTTTGGTATAAAACTAGCCATTTCTTTTCTTTTTTTTCAAATTTTTTACTCTGTAAAAATTATATAAATACCTTCTTATTATTAATCCAAATTTTATACACACTTCAATAATATTTCCACCTCAACACTACTTATTTTTCTTTCAAAGAAAGTCACCATGAACCCCAACAACTTTGATCATTACGATATTTATTTTTAAAACGATTCGGAGCAATATATGTGAGGTTTTGATGCTTATGAACATTTTCTAGCTTTGAATAATCAAGAAGCCGGGGGATCGGGATCAGCTATTAAAAAAAAGGACATATATACCACATGAACGAGAAGAGGCGGAACAACGGCTACATGACGACTATTTTGGCGACGAAGACACTCTTCCTAAATACCCGAAAGAAAATTTTGGACGAAGGTATCGTACGAGTTCTACACTTTAAAAAAAATATTCAATGATATTACAAATTATGATTTTTTTTTTTAAAATAGTCAATGATATTACAAATTATGATGCCCACCATCTTCCCGAATACTTTTTTTTTTTAAACAACGTTACAATGCTATCAGTTGTTTAAGTATTGGTCCTATTTTAAAGTGCGCATCCGCCATACGCCAATTGGCATACGACATAACAACCGATGCATTTGACGAGTACTTGCAAATTGCTGAACATTGTTCACGAGAATATTTAGAGAACTTTACTAAATGCGTATATATTTTATACGTAGAAGAATTTTTTAAAAAGCCCACTTCAGAGGATATTGAAAATATATATGCATTGCACGAAGAAAAACATGGACTCCCGTGGAATGTCCGGGAGTTTGATTGTATGCATTGAGATTTGAGAAACTGTCAAAAGTCCTTACATGGTCAAAAGACGCGATCATAAATACTCAACTCTTATGTTGGAAACGGTTGCAGATCAAAAGTTGTGGATTTGGCATGCATATTTTCGGGTTCCAGGGAAAAACAACGACCTCAATGTGTTATATGGTTCCCCGTTATTTGATGATGTTCTTGCCGATAGAGCTCTGGAAGCTCCATTTGTAGTAAACGGGAAAACATACAAAAAAGGTTAATATTTCGCCGACGGTATTTATCCAACATGGCTACGCTTGTCAAAACGTATTCAATTGCAATGGATGAAAAAACACTAAAGTTTAAATGAGTCTAAGAAAGTGCACGAAAAGATATTGAACGACCTTTCGGAGTCCTACAAGGTCGTTGGGGAATTATACGACAACCCACACGTGCTTACCAAATCAACTCGTTGAAAATAATCATGTATTGTTGTATAATATTACATAACATGATATTGCAAGATCAAAAATTCGAAGTTAAGAATTTTAGAGATATGTTTGTAAATCCACAACCGAACATTCAACGAACTTGGATCCAACGATGAGAGTTACATGTTAGGAAAACCAAAGAATTTCGAGATAGAAAAGTGCACACCGAGCTTCGACAAGACCTCGTGGAGCATTTATAGAACCTTAATCACCAAATTGTAATTTGATTTTTTGTCTTTTTATGTTTACGTCTTATTTTTAATTTATGTGCTTTTTTATGTAATATTTTTTTAATGTAATTTCAAGAACCACTGATTGCACTCAACCAACCACCCCTTGTGCACTTTTATTACTTTAAAGAAACAAAAAGATGAGTCTACAACTGTGTTCTCACCAAACAAATTACAAATAAAAAGAGATAGTCCCCACTAGGTGGATCCTATCCAATCCTCACTGCAATCACTTAAACACTCAAGAAGCAAGATCAAACAGATTGATCTTGATACAAGACAAAGACACACTTGTTATCAGAGAATGATAACTTGGAGAATACTAACAGGCTTTACAAATAAGAGAGATGAAAACCAAAGATATATGAAAGAGTAAAACGAGTGAATGAAGAAACCCTAAGTGTGGATAGCTTATATAGAAGCTATTTACACATAGGTCCTTGAGCTCTTTGATAGATGATAAACAGCTCAAAGACTTTTCCACAACAAAAATATATTTAGAAATTGACACCTTTAGTCCTTCTGACTTAAGTTGACCAGAAAAAGACTTTATACTTCAACAACCCCCCTCAAGCTGATGTGTCAACAATCTGCTTGCCTTGAACCTTTTTCTGCTTATCTCTTATAACTCCTTCACATGAAAACATATCAAATAGACCAAGATTTTGGCAAAACAACTTATGCCGAACAACCCCCAAACACTTGGTAAAGATATCTGCAGTTTAAGAATCATTATGAATTTTCAAAGTCTTTATTATTCCTGCAGATGTTTTTCTCTAAGAATGTGAACATCTAGTTCAAAATGTTTTATTTTTTCATGAAAACAGGATTTGCAGCTATTTGAATAGCTGAGCTATTATCACAAAATAATGACACTGGGTATAGAGCCGACAACCCAAGAATATGTAAAAGATTTCCCAACCAGATTATCTCACATGTGGTAGAAGCCATACTTGGCTTGTTTTTTACTTTTCCAAGATATAAGAGAATTACCCAAAAAAACACAATATTCTGTAACAGACTTTCTAGTCTTAGGACATTTAGCACAATCTGCATCAGTATATGCTTTGAGTTTTAAATCAAAACAGTTGTTGAACTGCAGACCAAGACTAGGAGAACCTTTCAAGTACCTCAAAACCTTCAAAGCGCTCAAAGGACTATGCATGTGTTGACTAAGGCAGTGAACCGCATAACTAATATCTGGTCTAGTATGAGTAAAATAGATAAGTTGCCCAACAAGTTTTTGATAATTTGTAAAATCTTTAAGAAATTTATCCTTTTCAGTTTCAACATGACTCAAAACGGTATTTTCAAGAAAAGGAATATCCACGGGTTTGGCAGCCGAGAATCCATATTGATGTAAGAACTCTAAACAATACTTTCTCTGTGCCATGCACAAACCTTTATCATTTTTAAGAACTTCTAGGAAATATTTTAACTCACCCAAGTCTTTTATAAGAAACTTAGAACTTAAAAATTTCTTAAAAGACTTAATTTCAACATCATCATTTCCAATGATAACAATGTCATCAACATACACAAGTAAGGCAACAAACATAGTTCCTTTCTTTTTCACATCTATGGAATAATCGAACTTGATTTGCTAAAAAACATGCTCAATCAAGGTAGTGGTTAGCTTTGCATTCCACTGTCTTTGAGCCTATTTTAAGCCATACAAAGACTTGTTTAACTTGCATACTTTATTCTTATTACTACTATCATAACCTTAAGGTAAAGACATATAAACATCTTTTTTTATATCACCATACAAAAATACATTGTTACCATCCAATTGATATAGAGGCTAAAAATTACACACAACAATACTAATTAAACATCTAACAGTTACCATTTTAACCACTGAACTAAAAGTTTCATCATAATCAAAACATTCCCTCTGGTTAAACCCTTTAGCCACAAGTCAGGCTTTGTACCTTTCAACCTCACCAATGGCTTTGTACTTAATTTTCCATATCATTTACACCCTATAGGTTTCCTCCCATGAGGTAAATCACATTCAGTACAAGTGTTATTTCTGTTAAGAGCTTCAATTTCATTATTCATAGCCTCTACCCAATTAGGATCAGACAAAGCATCACTTAAAAAAGTTAGTTCAATAGATTTATTCAAAGTAGTAGCAAAACACATATTATCACCTTTTAGCTTAGAATAATTCACATACTTCTCAATCTCATATTTAACATTACAATTAAGCACATAATCATTCAATTTCACAAGTAACTTAGATTTCCTAGTAGACCTTCCTAAC
>BQNB010107819.1:0-18584 GCA_026074375.1 Tanacetum coccineum | reverse complement strand
GTTTTGGTTTCGGTTATTGTTGTTGTTGTGGTTATTGTTGTAGTTATGGTTATTGTTGTTGTTGTTTCTCTGGTTGTCTTCCTATTTCCTTTTATTGCTTTCCCCAATTCTTGCAGCCTTACCCTGAACTGATTGCTCGACTAGTTCACGGGCTATGTTGATTGCCTCATGCAAGGTCGCAGGATTTGAAGAAGTGATGTTTCCTTTGATTCTTTCAGGAAACCCACGAATGTACTTTTCAATCTTCTTACTTTTAGTGGACACCAATTCAGGACACATCAGAACTAGTTCGTGGAAACGATTACTGTAGGCTTTGATATCATCTCCTTTCAGAGTCAGTGTCCAAAGTTCTTGTTCCATCCTTTGGATTTCAGTTGCTGGGCATTATTCAGTGGTCATCATAGCTTTCACGTTGCTTTAGGGGATCTGATTAGCATTAGCAAGTCCCAAAGTATGAACATTTCCGTTCCACCAGGTTAGAGCACGACCCTCGAACGTGCACATAGCAAACTTTACTTTGTCATCTTTAGCACATTTGCAAATTTCAAACACATGCCCCATCTTTTCGAACCAACGTTTCAGTCCGACTACACCTTCAGTCCCCTTGAAAGAGTAAGGCTTGCCATTCATAAATGTCTTATACGAACATCCATGTATCTCTGGTACAACAGTTCCTCCAGTATTTGTTGATCCGGATCCACCAACATTGTTTGAGTCAGCTCTAGTCTTTTCATATTTTTCAATGGCTTTGGCCACATGCTTTTCCACTATCTTCTTAACAGATTTCTTCTTAAATCTCCTAGGCGGTATGATTCTGGCAACACAAGTACACAATTCGTTGAGAATTTGTAAAAGTATGCAGCGTCATGGCACATGGTAAATAATGGAGAATGATATAAATAATCATAAATTAATCAGGATAGTCGATATTTATATAATTGATCGATAGAAATAGATATTGATATGTTAAAAGATAGACGTAAGAGATCGAATTTACCAAGTATTATATCTAATATTTTATATAATGCAATAATGACAATCGGAAAAGTAAGTAAGGATCAATGAATACGCGCGCGTGGATATCAGATAGCGATGAAGGATTCTGTATTTAAAAATGAAAGAAAAGAAAATCTTTAAACTTTGTGGTTATAGACTAGGTTTTGAAAATGACCTAGTTCCCTATAACCTTGGCTCTGGTACCATCTGTAACACCCCCAAAATCAGGTAGCAGCAGAATGGTAACAATGGGGTGCTACGTCAAAGTACAACAATCAAGATATAGGAAACGACCTTAAATGGACGTTTTAAGATAAGATTTCATTCGACGCCATAGCAAAATATCAGATTTTATACATTAGGTCTCATATGTTTTAAAAGTCATAAACATTTCAAGTACATATTTAATTCAACAAAAGCTTCATAATACCAAAAGATGACTTAAGTTTTTAAAGATAATAAAAGTTGCATTAAATATAGATAAACACAGAATCCATCTTCATTGATATCCGTCACGGCTCCCGTCCAATCTTCATACCCTAGGACCTGAAATTACATGCTAAAAGTCAACACAAAGGTTGAGTGAAATCATAGGTTTATCGGTAAAAAGGGTGGACCACAAGATCGAAGTAATAGTAGACTCTGAAACACATTCAGTAGTCCAAAACGTTTATTATTGCACTAAGCTCATGACCCCGAAGCCTTAACTAGATTTGTGCCCCAATCAGAATATAGGATGCTTGCCAACAACCTAACACCTCTCAATGTTAAATGCACCTTGATCAAACTAGTGACCCAAGGAAAGGTGGGGATTGTCAGTCCCGATAGATCTATCCACAACACTCGCGCTTACTACAATAGCAATTAACGGTTCATGATAAATAGGGACTTCACGGCAATAAGGTAACTTAGCAATAATATTCAGGCAGTAATCTGGATAGCATACACTTTGTAAACACTTTGAAAACACTTAGAAAAACACTTGTGTCCAATAGTAAAACAAGCAATGTAATTCACCCCGTAGATTTTGTAAAACAATCACGTAGTAAAAAGGGGGCTATGAACTCACCTCGAGTGAATGGTAATCAACAAGTATTCACAATAGAAAAATGCGTCACGAAGGAATCCGAAGGCAACCTAATCCAATATAGGTCGTATAAGTACTAAACACTTTGATTATTTATAGGTCGTATAGCTCATCATACTATCGTTCGGGCTATCATAATTAAGAGGTCATGTAGTGACGTATGAGGAGCTAGGACACTTTAAATCGTAAATCCAACAACTCGTCGATACGCCACCCCGAAGAGGCCTCATTATGAAACTCCCTAGTAATATAGTACTTTGATTAACTAATACCACATATAATTCTATATAGCTACATCACCATCTAATCGTTTTAGTGAAATCATATTTATAAAGTAAAAACGTTTATAAGTATACTTTAGTAAAACTGGCGTAACTTTCTCGTTTTAAGTCCGTTTCTTTCGTTTCTTACGTCCACGCCTTCGTATTAAGACGAGTTATCAAAATATAACATTTTCAAAATTTGAGTTTTTCTGATGAATAGTGATTTTACTGTTCATAACAGTTATATATTTATTTTTATAGATTTAGTTATCGTAAATCTCGTAAATGTCGTAACTTATTCGTTTTAACTCCGTTTTTAGCGATTCTTTCGAGCACGTCTTCGTATTTAAAAGTTTTATCGATTTATTGATGTTTTAAAAGTATAAGTTTCTGTGGTGAATAGTAACTTTTATAAAAATAGTTTTATAAAAGTATATATTTAACGTAAACTTGAAATCGTCGTATCTTTTTCGTTATAAATCGGTTTTTCGAGTTTCTTATCATTTTGGAATCGTCATGAGACGTACTATTTTTATAAAACATAAAATCCATGCTTTGGATTTCGAACCAAAACAGCCCCTTAATAATAATTAGGTATATAAAAAATAGTTTTATTATAAAGTATAATACGTTTGTTAAACTCGTTTTTAAACGTATCATTTTCGTTATAGATCGGTTTTCTTCAAGTTTCTACATTAATGGAATCGTCACGAGGCGTATTATTTTTTTATAAAATATCATACCCAACTGTCAAAATTCGAATTTGTGACAGCCCCTAAGATTTTTCATGTATGTAACTTTTATAAAAACCTTGTTTTTTATGGATTATTAACTTAGTATTTTACTATAAAAACTCTTATAACCATATTTTTAATATGTGGTACTTATAATAAAGTCTAATATCATCCCTAGTCCTTATAATTTCATTGTAACAAGTTTAACCCTTTTACTTTCATTATTTTCACATGTGAAGTTTAAGAAACATTATAAAACCCTAATTTGTCTTAAATATGTTTATACTTAAACTATAAGTTAACATACTTTTATATTTACTTTTCCATGATAATTTATAACATTAGGGGACAAGAAAATAAAGTGTATCAATTAATAAACTCAAATAAAAATCCATTTTATACATATAAAAGTTCATTAGGGTTGATTATGGCTATATATAAACATGTTAAATACATAGAATCATAAGAAAGAAAAGTATAAAGGATTTAAGAAAACCTTAATAATGATGTAAGAGATGTGAAATGAGTTCTAAACCCGTGTTTAGATTCAAAAATAAAGCTTCCAAGCTTATAATCCAATATTAGGTTTTCAAAACCCTAATCTTTCCTTTTTCTTCTTATTACTTGAAAATGGTGATCCAAGGCTTGTAAACACCTTAGAATACCTTAAGTATGTTGTGTATAGGGTTGTATAATCTTAGAAAATCAAATAAGAATTTTGTTGTGGGGACCAAATGTTTTTGCCGTGGTATTATGAGGGAGCAAAAGGAGGTAGAAAGTGTAATTTGTTAAGTATGAAAGTATGTAACATTTCCTCATGCATCAGTCTTATTTATAGTATAAAATATCTTGTTAACTAACCCTAAGTTACTTGTTACTAACCCTAAGATTAAGATTTAAGCATGACAAGTTGGAAAAAATGTGTAAGACTTACCTTTATGGGTTAAATACATAGATATGATGAAAATTGAGGAACTCTTGGTCCTATCTTCTTAAAATATCGGCATATATATATATATAAATGATGTAATTTTTGATATTTTGAGTATGGGTATAATCGTGTATTTTGTTTAGGCGTATAGGTTTTAGAACTTCCGGTATGCCTAAGACCGAATTTTATTATGAAACGTAAGCATTTTAACGTAGCCGATAAAAAATAAGATGAACAAAGTCATAATGATCCTCATAATAACATATAAACACAATGCTTGATGTAAACATTTAATCGTTTAATGCCCGTTTACATTGTATGATCATTTTCCAGTCTACGGCATAACTAAACGATTAAAATTAAAAGTGAACGCGTACGAGAAAAAAAATATATAGTGAAATTAAATAGTATTGAAAATGACCTGAGAATACGGAATGTTACATTAGTGAAACCGCTAAAATCATAGCTTGGAATCGTATCACGAAGACAAGCCAAAGCAGAAACATAATCATCATATATACCACATATGCCACTATTACGTAAGATGTGGTCTTGTAGCACCTAAGATTGGGCCCTCAAGGCTACAAAATCATATGAGGAAACCAATTTTGCCGAGTACAAACCCAAACCACAAAATCGAATAGGTAAAGAAGCAAGTCGCCACTGTAAGTCTCCAAAGAATGGTCCACCACAAACCACTATATTCTCGATTGACCCACGCAAACCTTTGTCAAAAAGCAAGGCCGCCTCCTCCATGTTTACAGGCTGACAAGTCCTTAAACCGAAAAAGAGTTTGGCAATACCCATACATGATCGAAGCAAAAGGAGCTCACTCTGCGGGTCATGTAACTGTGAAAGAAAACCCATCAAATTAACGGCATTTGTGGCTCTCCTCATAGCCAACCCACTAATAAAATATGCATCTCTACTAACAGCTCCCCCAAGAAGCTTTACACCCGATGATGGCCTCCGAATATCAACAGGAAATAAACCCTCAAGAAGCTTCATACCATTACACGAGGGCCAAAATATATCTGTTTTCTTAATAATAAGTTCAAGACCCAAAACTGGACCACTCACCTTTATAATATCTAACACCCTGACACCTCTTTCGAATCTCCAATAAAGGCCCCATCATCAAGATACCAAGCATGAAAAAGAAGCTTGCAACTGTCTTTGATCTTATGTAGTAGCGGGTGCAATATAAGAGCAAAAAGAAGAGGTCCCAATGGGTCACCTTGCTGCACCCCAATGGCAGACCAGATATGTGTGTCTCCTATATACAATCTCGATGTCTGCCCATATAAAAAATCAACCCACAAAGAAATGGAGGGACACTTCACCCTAACCTCATGGAGTAATGCCGATTTATCCACAAGGTTAAATGCATTTGAGAAATCCATAGTAAGCATTGCAAGAGACCCTTCATTGTGATATTCACTAAACACCCGATTGACGCCATGTAAAATAGCCTCAGCGCCACCGATTAAGTACTTATTTTGGGCATAAATGCATGATTTAAGTGGTTAAATGACTCCGAAAAAGTGTATAAAATGACACCTCGTAAAATACCCCTACACTTGGGATTTGCTTGTCCTCAAGCAAATGAGCTTTTCTACATAGACAATAGCAGAAGTAGGGTCATTTAACCTACTTTTTAAAAGTATTTTACAACACAACCTTCTAGACCGCGTAATTAAAAGCACGGAAAGCATATACTAGCACCTCACATAAGTGTTTGGGATTCTCTCTTTCACTCGGTTTTATAATAAATTATAACATAATGGGGGGAAAGTAAAATCAACACTCATTACCTGTCATAGCATATAAATTACCATAGGCTTGGTAAAGGATCAAACCTCCATCGCTAGGCGCAAGCATTATTCATTACTATCTAAGAGGTCTTTTAAAGGGTTGTGAGGTGTAGGTGTAAGATAACATATAATGGAAACGGAAACAGATGGGATACATTTGGGTGGCTTTGGGTGAATTTGGAGTGGAAGGGTTAGATAATTATTTAGACGAATACACGCTGGTTTGGTTGCTAAGCCAAGACTCGAACGAAGATATACAAACTCTACACAGCTCTACATCAATCTCTTTTCTTTTTCTTTTCTATTTTTCTCTTTTTTTTAATAACATAATACATCATAACATGAGGTTTATAACACGTACCCCTACACTTGAGCTTTTACATGCTCGATATTTACAATCCAACTAATGACCCGTATTGAGGTGGATCAACATAACATGGAGATCATTTGACAAACATATGGGGGTATTGACTTAACTTTTCTTCCCCATTCTTCTGCGAAATAAATACTACCATGAATCCAATGTCCCAAAACTGTTTATTTTACAAGGATAAGGATTAGCAACCGTGTACTCAAATAATTAATTGGTTTTTAAAACAATAATGTACTAAAATAGTGAGTACATACAAGTTATGCTAAGGCAATTTGGGTTGTAACAATGGTTTAATAAAGTGACAATGCTCTTCATTATTAGTCTAGCTTAACAGAAAAAATTTAAAGAACCGTGAAAAGGATAGGCTTTGAGGGTTGTACTAGGTTGGTTATCTGCACTAAAAAATAAGGTGCATGGCCAAGGGTGTGTGATAGTTATATGACGGTGTGTCCATCATAACTATTACAGTTTAAACATGGGTTAAATCTAGTTCCGTTATCAAGCAAATCATAATTATTTACTATGCGGTCTCGGGATGCATCACAAAAAACAAGTTCTAGAATTTTAATATACTCCGGTTGCGACTCATTTAATTTAAACCGATCTCAATGCTCCCAGAAAAGGCAGACAAAACCCACATATAACATCCGTAACGACAGAATCAGATAACATGATTGCTCACTCCTTACTTCCGCGGAAAGCTAAAGGTATAAATTATCTTGGGTATCAATATTAGATACCCGAATTCCTATAGATCTAAAGGTGAACCTAACATTTTTTGGGTGGAATTCTGAGGGGGTTTTTTGTGCTAGTCATATACATTGAGACACTAATAATACTCGGTTTTTTTTTGTCGGTATGTGTCATAATTTTTTTTAAATTTGGGTCAAAATTACCTTTTTATGCTATGTTTTGATATATTACCCATCATTTTAAGGAAACAACGCAAATGGAAATGAAAGAAATAGTTTCTAGGTTATTTCGCCTACACTTAAGTTGAACATTGTCCCAATGTTCTACAGAAGTTCCGTTAATATAAAAAAACAAATTAAAAGAAAAGAATAGCAAGTAAAAGAAATAGTATCCCATGGTTTTGATCTATAATGGAGAAGATACATCGTGATTAACTGGTTAAATTGTTCTCAAGAATCGTCTATCAAATATATACCTTCAATTAAAGATTAAAGACAAAACTACACCAAGCGTAAAATCCACGGGTGAATGATAAATACAACCTCATTAACTAAGTTTAGACTCTATGAAAGCAATAAAGATAGGATGAGAGTAATGTCATAATCATAGGTTTTTGCAGATTTACAAAAGAATTACATATTTTAGATGTTACACAAGTTATATTTTCAAAAATACTTAAAAATTTCAAATTTTCTAGTAGCTGGCCTCATGACGCCGTCAGGAATATCCTGACGTCGTCACAGAGGTCGAGCTGACGGCGTCGCGTACAATCTGTGACGCCGTCTCCACACTCTGTGAAAATTCACTTTTTGTTTTTGATGAAAAATTTCCTGTACGCAATCTTCTAAGTTATTTCCTGTACCAAATACTGCATAAAACCTAAGATTTGACAATACAATCATATGACTCGAAACAAACACACAAGACACACAAGACACACAAAACACACAAGACACACCTAATATGCAAGAAATAAAAGATTGGGTTGCCTCCCAACAAGCGCTTGTTTTTGTTCGAGTCACGAGCCTGACTCTACGCTTATTTGACGCGTATAAGGTGGGTCTCCCCTACACTTGAGGTTAAGTGTGGGTGATAGTAGCGATACACACCATTTTGATGGAAGTATGCCACGTGGGTTGAAGGTAGTGTGTGAATGCTCAAGGGTTCTACTACCTTCGTCCTAAAACTACTCGAATCCTTTGGTTTGATGGGTGGATTTGAAGTTAGAGAAAAGTTATGACAAATACTTGAGGTTATGTCATTCTTATAAAGATTATGCTCCAACGACTCTTTATCCATTCCGGTTCCCATCATCTTTATCTCGACTTCATCCTCATATTTGTACTCAAGCTTATTTTCCTTTAAATGACTGAGATATTGCAACTTTGAGGTTGGAATTTAGGTGTTGGTGAAGGGTTATATAGATAGTAGGTTCAATTTTAGAAATCATCGAGACCCTATGCACCATGGTAGGCTTGAGTATTTCAAGGGTTACGATAGGGGTGCGAATAGGAAACTTAGTGATCTTTTCTATTTTTGTAGAATGAACTCGTTGTGCCTCTATTTTGACCTTCAGGGTTGCTATTAAACTATCCGCAAGTCACATAAGTGTGTCTTTTGTTTTTCTCATATCTTTCTCTAATTTCCTAACTTGATCCTCATGTTGATCAATTCAACTCAGTATTCGTCCCTCTAATTCCTCCTGATAAGGCCTTTTGGGAAACGTGGATCCTAGCTCATACTCCAATAGCACTTCATTCCTCATTAAAGATTCTACTCGACGCTCCATACTTTTTAACTCATGTTTGCAAAAATGGCATCTATGTAGTCGGGACTTTCTGTTTCGCCATTCCACTTTTCTTCTTCGTTATTGGGCTAAAATCCTCGATGGTTTTCATGCTTCTTCGGCCTTTAAATTTTCTAAGTCTCCACCTGCTACATTATCAATGTCCATCTGGGTGGTGTAGTCGACATGATCATAAAAGATTTGAACGTAAAGCCATAGATCAAGACCATGACGAGTGACTTTTTGGAGTAAGTCCTTAAAATGAGTCCATGCATTGCAAAGAGATTCACCTTGATGTTTTTGGAACATCAAGATATCTTTTCGAAGTTTAGCAGTTCTTCCTGGTGGGAAAAACTGTGCGATGAAATGAGTGGTGAGATCATCCCAAGTTGAGATGGATCCCGCGGGCAGACGATCAAGCCAATTGATGGCTCGGTCACGAAGAGAAAAGCAGAATAGACGCAAATGAGTGGTATTTCTTGTAGCACCATTAAGGTCAATGGAATCTACAATCATGAGAGAGTCCTTAAGATGTTGGATCGGGTCTTCAGACATAAGTCCGTGGAATGCACATCCGTTTTGCACCAACCGGATGGTGTCGGATCGCAGGGGGACACCTTGGCTCCTTCGGGAAGCTCAATGGCATTTCGGTAGCCCTCGTGGCTAGGTCGGGAGTAATCTCCTAAGGTACGGGGTCGGTTTGAATTTTTGTCTCCCATGATGGTCAACGAAGAGTAGGTTTGGTTACGAACAAAAGGAACAAAGAAGAGATAGACTAAAAGAAAGCTACTTGACAAGAAATTAAATGTCACACCCCCAAACGGGGCCTGGACTGATACGTGGGATACGGGGGGCGTCGACTGTTCATTCATTATTTTGAACACAGTCAAAGGGAACGACCACTAATGGAGGTTTTGAAAATTATAACTCGTTGCATTATTTAAAAATTGATAAGTTTTACAAGATTTCAAAAGAAATTTAGAAATATTGCGGACCTTTCCTAGCGTAAGTAAAATGTAGCGAAAACATAATTAAGTTTTGAAAGTCAACGAGTATGAATGAGAAATAAAGTCTTGATAATGGTATCATATTGCACGTAGACTCCACATAGCACGTCAAGAAGTCCAAAGCTATTCACCTGAGAAAAACATGCTAAAAATGGTCAACATAAAGTTGGTGAATTCATAGGTTTAAGTAAAAAAACATTTTATGAGGATCAAATGTTGGATTATGCCTTACTCGCAGTATCATGAATTGTATTTAGTAATAGAAACGTTCAACCCAAATAGTGTGGACCACAAGATACAAAACGTATGTGACAGTTATACGATATTAACTTCACATTAAGAGGTATTTACTTGTTGCACTAAGCTTATGATATCGAAACCTTAACCATAGTTCAAGTTATTGCAAATTGTTGTCGTGTGGGTGCCTCTACCCAAAGATAATGTGGGTGCCTCTACCCAAAGATAGTGTGGGTGCCTCTACCCAAAGATAATGTGGGTGCCTCTACCCAAAGATAGTGTGGTTTAACGGCTACTTAGGCAACACGTAAACAGGGATATCTCACGCAAGCACTTGTGTCCAGTAAAAAAAACCAATGTTTTCGTAAAAGCTTAAAGTGCTTATATCCATAAGTAAAAACGAGTGTGGTATAAATCATGTAACAAGTTGAAATCAACGTATACGAGTTTGAAATTCAGTGAAGTAAACGAGTTTGTAAACAAGCATGTTTCTCACCCCAAAGATATAAAACGTATATAAAACAGTAGAAACGTGGGGCTATGAACTCACCTTGATGTTGCAGAGCAACTAGCCAGGAAATGCAAATTAAAAGCACATCACAAACGGAGATGGAACGGCTCGACCAATAGAAGTTGCAGGCATTACTTAACGGTTATATCCACCAGTTTAGGATGAGGAACTGGGGTTTTCGATGGATGGGGAAGTATGTCAACGCGAACATGTTGATAAATAAAGATTTGGGATTACAAGTTGGTGATGAGTTTGGGGGTTGGTTAAATAAAAATACACCGAAAGAATACACAAAGTATGTAATATAATCCGTATATATTACATATGAAAAAGAACAAATTATATAATTCATGTGGCGAATCATATAATAAAGACAAACAAACAAAAGAATAAGTCGCAACATATAATACTTTACACGTATTATTTAAGAAACGTAAGAAAAATAATCGTAACAATATAATTCGACACGTTTTCGAAATTCACTTTACTAAATTAATAAAACGTTCTTCAATAAAAGTAAACACACGTTTTAAAGTTACGAATTAGATAAATGACGTTTTTAAAGACTTTACAAAAGTTATAGTCGGGAATTATAAGATAATATTTTCTAATTTAGTATTTCGTTACGCGTTTTAACTAAACTAGTTGTCTTGTTTATAAAAGTATAGTTTCGTTTTTATTTAACGATTTTATTGTATTATTACAAATAAATAATCTTATAGTTATATAACTTTGTCATTTAATCAAGTTTCTAAAATAATAGAAGTGTTAAACGAAAAATACTAAGTATATAAATTTTTATAAATTTCGGCGTGACCTAGTCGTTTATACGACGTTTCCCATTTTCACAAAACTCAATGGTTTTCCTCTTTTAATTCATTCCCATGTTGCTAAAAATAGCGCGTTTAATTATAATCCTAACTAGACAAAATATATAACTATTTATAGTATAACCAAAAAACACCTCTATAAGGGGCTGTCTAAATACAAACCAAACACTACCTTTTGGCTGTTAAACCCAAATCCAAATCGCCCCCTTTGGGGCTTTAACTCAGGAACCAAACAACCCTTTAGGGAGCAGTAAAGCCAGAAACAACTCATCATATGAGCGTTGTATATCTTCCGAAATAGGAACAAAACCATACTAAATCTTCAAAACGAATCAAGTAAACACAAACATAACAAATGACTTATATTAGTTTTACAAAATATATTTAATAACGCAAACTTGAGTTAAAGAGGGTCAAGTGGTGGTGGTACGCGGCTGTGTTACGACGGTGTGGCAAGGACGTGGTGATGGCGTGGATATGGATGAGAAAACCAACTGCACTCGTCGGTGACTACCTATACCCAAACGAACCTTGCTGGTGAAACTACTACCCAAACACACCCATAGCTGCTTTAAACAAATGCACCCAACTGTTCATTTCCAAGACCAAACGCACCCTGGTGCCGTGACTGGTAAAACCATACGCACCCTTGAAGTGCTAAGAAACACCAAACACACCCTAGTGGTTGCTTATCAAAACTAAACGCACCCTATTGCTTATATTCACAAAACTAACGCACCCTCTGTGGTGATAACCACAAAACCAACACACCCTATTGGTGGTCGGTTTCTGTCAGACCCAACGCACCCTTGGTGGTGGTTGTTGCTGTGGTGAGGTGGTAAGGTGACAGTGGTGAGGGTGACGAGAGTGATGTGGTGATGGTGTGGTGGAGATGGGGATGACGAGGTGGTCACGGTCGTGAGGGTGATGATGTTGTTGTGGTTATGGGGGTGAGGAGACGATGGAGAGGAGCGGCGGCTGTTGGCTGGAGTTCTCGCCGGAGATGGTGGTGCGGCGCCAGAAAAATAATGAGAGGAGAAGTGTGTGTAGTTATTTGTCTTTTTAAGTTGCCTAGGGGTTTTAAATGAGTGAAACACCTATTTAGGGTTTGTTTATTTACTAGGAAAGTATTAAAACAATGTGTGCATTGCACACATACTTGAGGGTATGCTGCTGTAAATTAAAATATAGAGGGACAAAAGTGATATTTTTGTAAAACATTGGTTCGGGGCTGTTAGGCTAGTTAACGGTTGAATTAAACACTTTAAGTATCACCGTTGAGTTAATAATTGTTTCTCCATTAAATGTATTTACTTGTCTATAATTTTATATAAATGTTTTTATAAAATTTTTGTTTTTTAATTGTTTTTATTCATGTTTAGTATCAAGGGTAAGCGTTTGCCCGTATTAAGAATAAAACTTTATTTTGACATTGTGTGTTTTAAATATAAACGGTTTTTGAATAAATATTATATGATTTAGTAAATATTTTTTAGTTATTTAAACGTGGCTAGTAAATAAATATAAATTTAATTATTTTCTTGTGTCGGTACGCGTTGTTTTCAAAGTTTTGTGAGGCTATTTTAGTCACTTTCTGCTTGGTTTCGTGTCTCGGGCAAAACTAGAAAGTTGTCCGGAATGTCATTTTACATCAAATTGCTTTAGAGTCCGAGTCGTGAAAACGTAATTTAGCGGGTCGTTTTTGATAAGTCAATTTAGGAATAACATATATCTTCTCGTTTTCAAATCAATAAGTTTGAAAAATAAATTTGCAAATGAGCAATAATAATAGTAATTATGGTTTATTATTTAAATACGTTCCAAAAATTTACCGGCTACGCGGTAATTGTTTTTATGTGACCGAAAAAGGTCAACAGTCAAAAAGTCAAGTCGAAACCAAAAAGTCAAAGGGTAAAATAGTAATTTAAAATTCTGAAAATTTCGGGTTGTGACATTACCTACCCCTTAAAAGGAATCCCGTCCCGGGATTCGATTTTTGTTAACCGATTGTGTGACCAAGAAAAGATTTAAGATTTAATAAACCAGTTTTGAACATGACGTTGATAACTTTATTTAGCAAAATTTGATGTTTCGACACTTCTCAAATACATAAAATTTGGCTAGATTTGACCAGGATATATAATCCATCTAAATGAGTATTTTAGAAAAATATTATTATAAGTTTTGTGGTTGATATAAATGCGTTATAAAGGAAGTCTCTTGATAGCGAAATCATCAAAGGAGAAAGTGTGGGCGCGTGAGTATGTCTGTATAAGGTTTAAATGTTTAAGGGTAGAGTCAAGTTTCTGATGTCTGTAAGGTTCGACGATTAATATCGGACGAGGCTAATGAATGTAAGTATTCAACTTACTTAGGAAGCACGAGGATGAATCATGGCTCAACACACCATAAGCAGACGGTGCGAATTAAAGTATAACCGAACGGCTCTAACCGCAACTTAATAAATAGACGCGTCGTAGAACGAGAAATAATAATAACTATAACAAACGGTGATGGGATGCGGAGAGTGAGGACATTTCGAGAAATAACATTCCCAGAATAAAGGTCAACGAATGGGAGGAGTTCGTGAGAAAGCTTATGCGATAGACGGTGGAATATTGCACGCAGTCGTTAGTTCCAAGATGAATCAAATTCATCAGCTCAAGAGTGCACAAGTCAGTTAGCTCCACAAACGGTTCATGATCGTAAGAATTTGTAACTGCAAAGGCAATAACTTAAGAATGAGATAAGGTAGTTTAAGTGAGGCCTTAAGAATCTGCTGAGTGGTAAGAAACGATCGTGCTTCTAGATCTTTTGAACGGATTCCGGTGATTATCGGGTTTGAATTCGTACTCGAGTCATATCGGCAGTGTTCCCAAATCTTGAGAGTAAGCAATATTTCTCCAAATTCTAGGTCGTGTGTCGTGTAGTTCTTCTCATGAACTTTCAGTTGGTAGTAGCTAGTCCTTAGGTTGATTTTTGAGTAGACGCTACATCCCCGTAGTTGATTGAAAATATCGTCTATACTAGATAATGGGTAACGATTAGGTTGTTAAATTCTCGGCTTGTCGGTGTACATCCTGAAGGATCCATCATTCCTTTTGACGAACAATATCGGAGCTCTCCAGGGTAAGGAACTCGGTCTTACAATTTCTTTTGAGTATACGACGTACTACGTCGGAGTCGGTCAACTCTCTTTCTCTCAACACATAACGTGCCTCCGAGTCTCAAGTTATTCCGCTCCAACGTACCAATCCTATTAACAACTTTGTTTACTAGTAACTATCAATGCATATTCATCACTCCTATTGCTTCAACTTCAGGTCCATCAAAAGTTTTGTCGATACGAGAATCTCATAATTTGTGTGAGTCTAACTCACAAAAAGATAAGTATATTAAAGGAAATCTCCTAGTTCTCTTGGTTATAACCCAATTAGAGCGATAAGTCCGGTACGTTCTAAATTCTTACAATCCATAATTATCGCGACTACAAGGAGTAGGATTCGGTCTCCCGGCTACGGGTATGGTGTTTCTATATACTAAGGTTGAAGAAAATCTGCCTGGTTATGACGCTTACGAATACAAATATACGTGACCGACACGACTCATGAATACGCACGCAAAATATTAATAAAATACAGGTACAATATAATCTCGTTAACAATGTAAAGGAAGAGAAGAAAATAGAGATGGAGCGTAAGGGTAATTTGACAAAATTTTTATGGTGACTACTCCCAGCATAGCATGGTCCTTTCTGAATTATCCATAGGTGATCAGGCTATGCATAATTTAAGAACTAACGATAAAATGCTCATTTCGTCAAACTAATGTTATAAAAAAAATCTTATACGGTATAAACGATATAGTTTATAAGGTAGCAAAACAGTTCGTGGTAATGAAAACAAGGTTGTTTATATAACGACGCAAGATATTTTGTAGGATAACAGGAAATGTTTGATGAGGCGATGACAAAATAGTTTACAAGAAAGTCACTTGACTGTTTATAATGTAATGGTAACAAATGGTTTACGAGTTGACAACCCAACCGCTTATAAAGTGGCAACGTAATGGTTTATAAAAGACACGAAGTAGTTCATAAGATGTTGACGACATATTTTATAAATTGACAGCGAAATAGTTTATAAATGACAACAAAATAATTCATGAGGTGACACGGAAATAGTTTGTAAGATGACTGCAAAATAATTTATAATAAAGTAGCAAAAGAGTTTATAATTAACCGCAAAACAGGTTATAAAATGAAAACGAGTTAGTTCATTAATTGATAGTCATATAATTATGAGGTAATAGTAGGATAATTATAAAATGTTGACAAAACGGTTTATGAAATGATATCAAAATAGTTTATAAGGTGTTAAAATAAACAAGAAGCTATTAGCAAACGGTTTGTAAACTGGTGGTAAAATAGTTCATAACGCGACAACTAGGTTTATAAGACGACACTAAAATAGTTCATAGGATACCATCCACTTAGTTAATAACAATAAGACAATTTACATAAATATAGTGAGATAGGTTGTAAGACGGTAACAGACTCAAGGAGTAGCTTACATATATTTACTAGAGAATTGAAGTGTAACTGACAGAATCATCATGACACAAATTGGACAAAGGATTTAGGGAAATCCACACAATACACGAAATTTACAAGTAAGTACTAATGCAACACTCTTAGAGATTACAGTCTAAGTCTGCTTAGATTTCAATAGATAGGGAAAAATCTCTCCTTAAAAATCAACGTTATCTTTGACGGCGTTAGAGCTCCAATGAGTTTAACCTCCTAAATACGGTTCACACGGTTCAGATTTCTAATTTACCACTATGGCCTCTAAGTTGCATATCGAAACGGGTGTCCTATAATTCATACTCACATGGCCAACACTCTTGTAGTTATTGCACTTCACAGTGCATGGTCCAGTGTGGTGCAACTTTCGTTTGTTGTGGAAGGGAAAAATTTTGCTACTTACGCATCCTTGAAATTTGGTTTAGCAACGTAAGCTCTCACAACTTTTGTCATTAATTTTGTTGTTGGCATTCCTTACTACCTTGGTTTCCTAACGTACGAGCTAATCCATTTAGTCGTGAGCCAGGTGGATTCTTTCCTCATAGACAGTATTAGCTTCAATAGCATTAGCAATTCGTTGGGTTACAATACATTCAATCATCGTGGAACTCATTCCTTGTTTCGTCGTCGGTATTCACTTCGAAATCGAATGAAGTAAAGAGAATGAAATAAGCCGAATTTCAAAAGTTGTGTTTCCAAAAGTGGGATGTTATGAGGTGATGGGTTAAAGTTATGGGCGAATTAATAGGCATGCTTCTAGGAGTTACGAGAAGTAAGAGAAATTGAGACGTAACAAGATGACTTAGATGTTTCAACAGTATGGGGCGGGGTTCAAAGTCGTCTTCAAAGTCGTATAGTAAGATAACCAGTGGGGTCGGCAGACTGCGACAATTTTGAAAGTTATGCAAAACGATATAATGTAAAGTCGTGAAAGGTTTTAAAGACCATCATATTACTCACGATGTTTAGAATAAATGAGACAATTGTGTCACTCACAATGTCTTAGAAAAGAATTTAGAGACCATTGTGTCACTCACAATGTCTTAGAAAAGGATTTAGTATTTATATAGACAACTTCTACATAAACAAGTGAGGAAATATACGTAACGCAAACGTAAACCGCAGAGAAAAGATGACCGCAGAGAAAAGATAAACGCAAGACAAACGTAAGCTCATAGCAAAATAGAGCTCAAAGGCAAAACTAAACGCAACACAACTTAAACGCAGGGCAGAGGTAAACCCATAACATAGCTTGCTCAAAGCAAGATGATACTCACATATACGCCATAGCAAAAGCACGTATAAGGCACACATAAAAGCACATAAGGATCACATACTAGTTATAGACCAGACCTAGATATTCTACCTAGATTTTCTACCTGGTTCTCTATAACCTTGGCTCTGATACCAATCTACCACTCCTCCAAGACGACCCAACACCAATAGAAAGGGAATATATAACCGAATCAAATGAGACTCCCTCTTTAAAAACCTTCACAACGATGAAGGTAAAAAGAGTACAACTCTCACGTGAAACTCCCAAACCCAAACGAGCCATATATGCTAGCATTCCAATATCGTGCATAAATAAAAACATGAAATAAATAGAGCTAGATAACATCTAGATGACTGCCAACTTCTAAGTAACTTATCTACCTGAATGTTCTTTCAAAACTTGATAGAAGCAAGCTTAAGACGCACCACATCAAGAATCACGTTGCCAAGTTGCTCCACGTTTCTTGTCCCTTTATTGCGAATCATGTTGTTACGCTCTTGCCAAACGTAATAAGAAGATGCGGCAACTAAAAGACGACCAACAATGCACGTAGTATTATTCTTATGAGCCATAGGAATACGCCATTCAAGAATATCACTCCACACAGGCATGATAGGTTCGGCCTTGCACAATACCAACTTTCAAACCCGTGACGCATAGGGACACTCGAAGAAAAGATGCGCATGAGTATCTTGTTGAGTCTTGCATACGGGACATCGAAGAGATACCAGGAACTACAATAAAAATGGCTTTTAGGGACCAAACGTTTTTGGGACTACAGAGAATAGTCCCTACAAGTCCACTAGATGACAAAAAACCACTTTTGTGGCCTAATCTTTGACTAGTATTTTTAGGGACTACATATGTGATCTTTAGGGATTACATGTAATCCCTAAAGGTTTGCTACAAGACAAAATAAGAGTCTCATAATTTTTTGAGTTTGACTATCACTTATCAGGACTACTCGTTGCCCCTAAAAGTTTGATGATGAAAACAAAAGAGTCAAAGTAAAAAAAAATTAGTCCCAATGGAGGGAATTTTTGGCGCCCGATATTTTACGGGACCACATGTAGTCCTTATAAGTTTAGTGACGAAAAAAAAATAGTCAATGGTCAAAAACAATTAGTACATGTGGGGGGACTTTTAGGCGCCAAACTTTAAGGGACTACATGTAGTCCCTAAAAACTTGTCACTAAAAAAATGTTTAATTAATTAAAAAAATATTTTATTTTATAAAAGATAATTTAAAATTTAAAAATGATTTAATATATAAAAAGTTATTTTAAAATGATTTAAAAATTGTTAAACATATTAAAAAAAGATTTACAAATAATTTAAACTAACTAAAATGAATTAAATAGTTTAAATTACTAAAATTAAATATAACCTCACACTTTAGACCGAATCGATGTGAAACCATAAAAAATAATTAAAACATACAAACTACATCTAAATCTATAA
>BQNB010107818.1:1258-23084 GCA_026074375.1 Tanacetum coccineum | reverse complement strand
GGATTGTCACGCTGGCAATCCGTGTGATCCTTTTCATCCAACGACTTAAAATCAAGATCCAATGATTGGTTAGAGATGGAGGGACAAGATTAAAGGGAGCGTGCAAGAGCCTAGAAGTTTCACTCTTCACCTATAAAAGAAGGCCTTCTCTCTCACACACAGATCATCTAGGAGTAGTGTAGAAAGTAGCTTA
Organism: Tanacetum coccineum; assembly: GCA_026074375.1. Classification (NCBI taxonomy): domain Eukaryota; kingdom Viridiplantae; phylum Streptophyta; class Magnoliopsida; order Asterales; family Asteraceae; genus Tanacetum; species Tanacetum coccineum. The sequence goes on along the minus strand of BQNB010107818.1, from coordinate 22,891 downwards.
TTTAGATAATTTAGCTTATTTTATCGTTTAGCTTATTGTATTTTCAAATCAATGTAGTTTTCTTTTTTTGTAATCAGTTTATTAAATCAATAAAAGTTTACTTTCATATTTTTCAATTTGCAATACATGTTTTTACCTTTAATGAATCATGGTTTAAATTAGCTTTTTGATACTCATATAAGCTCAATAAGCTGTCATTTTAACTAATAAGCTAGAAATATTCTCAGTTAAGCTCTCAAAGCTTAACTAAGCTTATTATAACTCAATTCCACTCCAAACATACCTCTGCTTATAATGGAAGGGAAGCCAATAATGGAAGGGAAGCCAATAATGGAAGGGCTTCCAGGACCTTACCAGCTTATCTTAAGATAAGCTGGAGCTTGTTGATAAGCTCTTGGAGCAATTTTTATAAGCCTTGTTTAAGCAAAGGCTTTTGTAAGTCCTATTTTTCCTTTTAAAGCTTAATTCTGCAACTTAGCTTATTACTGCTTATTGTATGCCTAATACTGTTTAGATTTGCTTATTATTGTTGTTAGATGCTATTTGTGTTTAATTGTTAGCTTAAATCTTAGTTTTCATATCTTTGATATTAAATAGTTACAAAAAACCAAAAATATTAGCATAGTTAATTAGCTTGTAGTTGTAGCTTATTTGATTATTGAAATTTGATCATTAAGTCTGATAATAGCTAATAATCATCTGATATTTGAAGTTTTAGCCTTAATTCTAAGTTTTATAAGCTTAATATGGATTTGAGCAATTTAAAGGGGTGTTTGGCTCAAGGCAGTACTAACTTGAGTTAGTACTGCCAAGACCCTTTTGGTTCTTTGAATTGAGTTTGAATTTCATATTTAGGTTTATAAGGTTATGATTTAAGAAATCTGTTAGCTTAAATTAGCTTTTATCAAGTTTTTGTGTTGTTTGCTTGAATTTGAGGTAATAAGCTCAGATCCATGGCAAGTTGTGCTTGAATTGTTTCTAGTTGCTATTACTAGTGTTAACTCTTGTTTTAGGTGCTTAAATAATGTTAAAATCAAGTTCTTAGGTCTGCATCATTTGGTTTTGAGTTTTGGTTAAAACTTGGTAAACTGCATCAGCTAGCATAAGAGCCAAACTGCCATTTTCATGCTTAAAATTAAGCTAGTTAGAGTTAGTTTTAGCTTTTGAAATTTAGTACACATATAGTTCATAGGCAAATCTAGATAGGTTAGTTCTTATTTTAAGTTTTATAGCTTATTTACTTATCTGTTTTGAATTATGCAAGTCATACTTTGTCTTTTCATAAAAACCAAAAAAAAAAATAGTTAAACTGCATAAATAGCTTTTTCAATTAGCCTTTTCCTTGCTTAGTTGATTTTCAAAATAATTTTTGATTGTTGATTTAAGTAGTTTTTAGCTTAATCTCTTAAGATTTTCAAGTCAATAAGCCATAAGGTTCTGTTTGCTTGCGGAAAAATAAGCTCAATGTTGCCTTGTTTTCTGTTTTGAAAGTTGTTTTGAGCAAAAGTGCTTTTGTGCTTATTTTAGCTTATGGCTTATTGTTTTGATTAAATGTTGTTCAGCTGTGCTTATTAGGTTTGTTTTAAAGTGATTTTAGCTTATTTGATTGTGTTTGAGCTTATTCAAGCTTATTTGTTTCTTCAGTTTTGTGCAAAACACTAAAAATCCTTCTAAGTGTAAACTGTGACTTTTAAGCTCAATATCTGGCTTATCGCTTAAGTTTCCCAAAAAGTTTCTTTTATAAAATTTGCTTATTATAAGCTGTTTTAAAAGTTTGATTAAAAAAATTTTGCAAAAAAAAATTAAAATTGTTAGGATATAGGGAAGCCAAGGGTGAGCAGGGCTCGAACCCTTGACCTCAACCTTAACCCCAACATTTTTATACACACACACCAAACCAACTGCGCCCTTGGGACTTTTACGTCCAAGGGTGCATTCAATATACTTTTAACACATTTTAGCCTTATTTAAAAATAAGCACTTCGAGTGCTAATTCTGGCTTTTCTGGCTTATTCATTTAAGATACTTCTAACTTTTTAATTTTCCTGCATTCTTTACAGCTTAAGCTACTTTTAGGATTTTTTTTCTTAGATTTTTAATTTTAACTTTAGAATTTTTCTTGAATTTTATTAGATTAAAAACTTTAAAAAATCATAAAAAATGAACAAAAATTAAAAAAAATAAATTTCTTTTTCTGAAAATTTTCTTTTAATATTTAGAAGGTTTAGGAATTAAATTTTTGTTCGTAGGGCTTAATTTTGTTATACTTGCTTATTCATCACGTTTTTATTATTCTCATTAGTGTTTTTTGTGTTAAATTTCTTACTTGCTTAGTCGTTAATTCTTCTTTGCATGCTTTATGTGTTTTTATGTGTAGAAATAGGAAAACAAATCAAATCTTTGAATTATTCACTTGCGCGATCACAAACTAAACCGATCTTCTATTCACACTTCGCCGAGGACAAACGACCCGGGAGATTTTAGGGATTGCTTTGGTTAAAAGCAATTTTCTTTAATCTTTTGGAATACGTATACTACTATACTATAATTGTATTTGCCTCTTTATTGCACATACTAGTTTGTGTGTATGATTTGGAGAGGGATCAATTTTTGGCGCCGCTGCCGGGGAAGTGTGTAGCGATTTTCGTGTTTCCGTTTGAAGACTAGTATTTGAAGACCCTTCCCCGTGAAGTTATAATTTCCGTTTGTGAATATTTTTCTAAAAAAAATACAAAAATATTTTTATTTTCTCAAAATTTTGTGAATATATATATCAAGTAATCAAAAATACAAAAGAAAATCAAAAAAATAACCTTCTTGTGTCACTTACGAAAAAGGCGCACCTCTTTTATGAAATAAGCTATAAGGTGGGTTTAAGGAGGGTTGTTCCAAGGAACTTCAACCCGAAGGGACAAACGTTTTTAAGGCAATTCGCTCCCACTACGTCCCCCGCTTGCTTGCAAGTTTCACTTAAGGGAGTTACCCTAAGTTTGTTGATTATTCGGTAAAACAAAAATAATTTTTGTGTATATATTTTCTCTCCTCGTTTGTTTTATCGGTTTTATTTTTGTAGTGCATGCGCACTAGAAATTCCTATTTTCCAAATAATTCATCCGTAACCATTCCGAGACGTCGAAATAGAAGACGTGCTCCAAACATAGTCGAACCCGAGCTTCGTACTATCGTTGAAGTTGCACCAATGGCGGATAATCGAACAATGGAAGAGCTACTCCAAGCACCCACGGAAGGGTATGGAGAAGCTATCGTCATACCGGAAATTAATGCGGACCATTTTGAAATTAAGACGAATTTGCTACAATTGGTTCAAGCCAACCCATTTCATGGTTTTGAGAGGGAAAATCCCCATACTCATATTAACAATTTCAAAAGGATTACCTCGACTTTGAAATTTAGGGATGTGCCGAATGATGTGATTAAACTCATGATGTTTCCATATTCACTCGAGGGGGCCGCTAGAGTTTGGTACGATAAAGAACCTCCTAATTCTATCTTGACTTGGGACGATCTCGTAAACAAATTCGTGAATCAATTTTTTCCTCCCTCGAAGACCACCCACCTCAAAAATGAAATCTCTTGATTTACTCAAAAATTCGAGGAGACATTTGGAGAGGCATGGGAACGATTTAAGGAAATGCTTAGAGCATGTCCCCACCACGGATTTACGAAGTTAACTCAAATTGATACCTTCTATAATGGTTTAAATGAGAATGATCAAGACTCCTTAAATGCCGCGGCGGGTGGAAATCTTTTGAGTAAGACTACTAGAGAGGCCTTGAACATAATTGAGAATAAGTCAAAAGTTTGTTATTCACGAAACAAATCGAATGTTTCTAGGGTGAATACGAATTCTAGGGAAAGTTCTAGTAAGACGGATGAAAGAATTGATAAGCTTGCGGACCAAATTTCGACCTTTTGTTGAGATTGTTACTAAGAAAGTTGTCACTCCCGCTACGATTAAGGCGGTTGAGGAATCTTGTGTTATTTGTGGTGATGCCCATGCTTACTATAATTGTACTACTACCGATAGCAATCAATCTAGTGTTTGTGCGGCAACGGGTACTTACAATCAAGTAGCCCCTCCAAACCGTGCTAGCAACCAAATGGCACCACCCGGTTTTGCTCCGATGCAAAATAGTCAAAATAGGTATAATCAAAATCAAGGTCAAGGAAATAATTTTAATCGGGGGAATAATTTTCATGGAAATCAAGGTTTTCAAGCTCCAATTAATCATGCTCCAAAATTTCAAAATCAAGGATTTCAAAACCAACCTTTTCAAGCTCCTAATAATCAAGTTCAACAAGGGATTTCAAATGAGTTTTCAAGTTACATGAAATCTAATGACCAAATAATGAGAAATATGCAAAATCAAATCAACTCATTGAAAGGAGAATTTAAGAATGAAATTCAAAATACAATGAAGACTCAACAAACCGTCTTGATGAATCAACAAAATGCTTTTCAAAATAATTTGCAAAATATGTTAAGTGGATTTTTCCAAAACCAAGCCTCAACTTCTGGTACTCTTCCGAGTAATACTATTCCTAACCAGAAGGGTGAGATGAAAGCAATCACTACTCGAAGTGGTGTTGCTTATGAGGGACCCTCGATTCCTACTAATCCTTCTCCAAAAAAGTAGTGGAACGAGAAACCGAGGAGACAACGGATAAGGAGCAAACCAATTTCCAAGGAAGTACCGCTCACATCCAACCTCCAGTTATTCCCATTCCCATTCTGGAACCCGATGTTCTGAAGACTTTACCTAAGCCTAATGTTCCATATCCTTCTAGACTTAATGATCAAAAGCTCCATGAAAAATCTACGAATCAAATGGAGAAGTTCTTTCAAATCTTTAAAGATTTGCACTTCGACATTAGCTTCGCGGATGCTTTACTTTTGATGCCAAAATTTGCTTCTACGATTAAGAGTTTGCTCACGAATAAGGACAAGTTGTTTGAATTAGCTAAGATACCGTTGAATGAGAATTGTTCGGCGATGCTCCTTAAGAAGCTTCCCGAATATACCATGTGATTTCCCAGGAATGGATGTATGTCACGCCTTGGCCGATCTTGGCACTAGCATAAATCTTATGCCTCTTTCCATATGGAAAAATCTTTCCCTACCCGAACTTACCCCCACTCAGATGACTCTCGAGTTAGCGGATCGATCCATTACTCGTCCTAAGGGATTCGCCGAAGACGTCTTTGTCAAAGTGGGGAAGTTTCACTTTCCTACCGACTTTGTTGTTGTTGATTTTGAAGCCGATCCTCGGGTTCCCCTCATTCTCGAGAGATCCTTTTTGAGGACCGGTCGTGCCTTAATTGATGTTTATAGAGAAGAAATAACCCTTCGGGTTAATGATGAAGCCGTAACTTTTAATATCAATCAAACTACGAGCTACTCCTCTACATATGATGATATGTCGGTAAACCGAATTGACGTCATTGACGTTGCTTGTGAGGAGTATGCTCAAGAAGTGCTTGGTTTTTCTAATAATTCTACGAGTGGCAATCCCACTCCAACTTTTGAGCCCATTATTTCCGACTCTTCTCCTTCCCTCACACCGTTCGAGGGAAGTGACTTCATTTTGGAAGAGATCGAGGCTTATCTCAAAGATGATTCAATTTCACCAGAAATTGATCATGCCAATTTTGATCCGAAGGGAGATATTTGCTTGATTGAAAGATTGTTAAATAATGACCCGTTTCAACTCCCTTCGATGGACCTAAAGCAAGTAGAAGTGACTAAGGCAAAATCTTTAATTGAAGAGCCTCCAGAATTAGAGTTAAAAGATTTACCATCTCATTTGGAATATGCTTAGTTAGAAGGAGCGGGGATCGATTTCATTACTCGTCCTAAGGGAATCGCCGAAGACGTCTTCGTCAAAGTGGGGAAGTTTCATTTTCCTACCGACTTTGTTGTTGTTGATTTTGATGCCGATCCTCGGGTTCCCCTCATTCTCGGGAGATCCTTCTTGAGGACCGGTCGTGCTTTAATTGATGTTTATGGAGAAGAAATAACCCTTCGGGTTAATAACGAAGCCGTAACTTTTAATATCAATCAAACTACGAGATACTCCTCTACATATGATGATATGTCGGTAAACCGAATTGACGTCATTGACGTTGCTTGTGAGGAGTATGCTCAAGAAGTGCTTGGTTTTTCTAATAATTCTACGGGTGGCAATCCCACCCCGACTTCTGAGCCTATTATTTCCGACTCTTCTCTTTCCCTCACTCCGTTCGAGGGAAGTGACTTAATTTTGGAAGAGATCGAGGCTTATCTCAAAGATGATTCAATTTCACCGAAAATTGATCATGCCGATTTTGACCTGGAGGGAGATCTTCGTTTAATTGAGGAGTTATTAAATAATGATCCTTCATCTCCTCTCCCTCTTTCTCATAATCCATTAAGTAGCAGTACCACTTCTTCTTCTTCTAGTCTCACACCGGTTGAGACTAGTGATGCTCTTCTCGAGGAGTTCGCCGATGAACTCACTCTTCTTGAACCATTTCCACCGGGAATTGGTGATGACGACTTTGATCCGGAGGGAGATATTTTTCTACTTGAGAAGTTCTTAAATGATGATCCATCATCTCCTCTCCCTCCAAAAGAATTTAATTTTGAAAAACTTAAAATGATAAAATCTTCGATTGGTGATTTCTCTTCCGTTAACATTTATGAGGAAAAATATGTGACTTTCTCTAACCCTCTCTTCAATTCAAATGACGATTTTACCTCCAGTGATGAAGAGTCATCACCCGATGAGGACGTTCTAAAAGATAATGTGAAAATTTACTCGAATCCTCTTTTCGCATATGATGACGAATACATTTCTAGTGACTTAAATCCTCTTTTTGATGAGGTGTTAGAGGAAATCGAGAGTAAGGACTCTTATGTTTCTAACCTTTATGAGCCGGCTTTGTTAGTCACACCTCTTTTCGATGCCAATGAGGATGAGTGTTTCGACCCAGGAGGCGTAATTGATGAAATCGATGCTTTTCTAGATATGGATATTTCTACGGATATTGAGAACAGTGATCATGATTAGGAGGGAGATATAATCTATCTTGAGAGTTTGCTTATTGATGACACTATCCCTAATCTCCCTCCCAGGGTGGTTTTAGATCATGACCCAAGAAGCTTAAAGGATGAACCTGATAATGATGATTTGATGACCAAGGACAAAGTTTTCAACCTCAGGATTTGGGAGATAATTTTTTCTCCAACATATGTGAAATTATCCTTTAAGGATCGCCATTATTTTTCCTTCACATATGTTATCCGAATTTTTCTTGCTTATTTCACATATCCGATGGATTCTTTTCTTCCTCTCTCTTCCGGGAGTGAGGATACCATTTTTGACCCCGACATCTCCGCTTTTCATTTTTCTTCTCTTGAGCCGGTGGCATTTGAAAGTCAAATGGAAGTTTGCTCTTCCACTTGTTCCATCCTCATGGACAACTAAATGCGGGGATTGAGTCAAGCTATGTGAATCGGTTACAAAAAACAAAGCGCTTCGTGGGAGGCACCCCATGCTTATCCATCTTTCTTCTTTCTTATTTCTAATGTGATGTGAGGAGGCTCGTACTCTTCCGATTCTTGTTGTTTGTGCTTGTGATTGTTTGTAGGATTGACCCAAATTTTTTGAAGACTCTCGTGTTCGGTGTTTTGTCCCGGTCCACTCGAGCTTCCTAGCCTTTGCTTGCCATTAGTTTGGGGAAATCCGATATCCTAGATTATTATCGACTAACATCTATCTTTTAGCATACTTTATAAACGGCTTAATATTTTTGTGCTTACTTTCTTCCATGCTGGATTTATGCATTCGACTCTTTGAATCTTTATTATGGTATATGCCCTTGGACTAGGAAACATTGAGGACAATGTTTAGTTTTAGTATGGGGTGGTATCTCTTCGATATGATCTTACCTACCTTTTGCTCGTTGTTCTCACGTACCTTGTTTTCCCGCAAAAATTTTAAAATTTTATATATGAATATATATATATATATATATATATATATATATATATATATATATATATATATATATATATATATATATATATATATAATGATGAAAATAAAAGAAATAAGTGTTTTGACACGAATGTAGGCTTTTCGTTGGTGAGAACAAAAGTAAATTTTGACCCGACCAGTTTTATATCTTAGCTTTCTCCTTAACATAAATAAATTGAAATTTGCTAATCTTTTATACAAGGAGCTATAAAAAGCAAGTCTAGCTTGAAAAAGTCAAGATTTTGCAAGTTCCCATATTGATTTAAAATATTACAAAGATGATTTATTTGGCTAAGCATTACGAGTTTCTTTATTAGAAATTTTAAATGTGAAGAACCCGAGATGCTAGATTAGACTAAAGTTTTGATGCTAAACGTGGAATAGTTGGATTTCTTTAAGGCTTATAAGTGTTAATTGTGGCTTTTTCTCTCATTAGCTTGTTTCACCTTTATATATAATTGTTTAATAAATAGAGTTGTGCGGTTTTTTGATTAATAATTAGTTCATAGAAGTTTTCTTTAGTTCTTTTGTGATTAAGATAAGTATACATCATGAATACTTAATTTGGCATACTATATGTATCACATTAATAAATATTTTGCTTATCCCTTAAAGAGCCTTAGGGTATATGGGGTAAGTAAAATTAATAAGTGAAATTATAGCCTTATTCATTCCTTAAAGAGCCTAAGGGTATATGGAATGGATATTGTTGCTTAATTTTTGTCTTGTTTGTACCTTAAAGAGCTTTAGGGTATATGGTGCAAATATGATTGTTCCATTTATGTCTTAAAGAGACTTAGGGTATATGACATGAATGGAACCTAAGTAGCCTAATAAAAGCCAAATTTTGGTTGCCTCGATGTGGACTTCATTCTTGATGACATTTGATCTTTTGAAAAGGGCTAGGAACTAATTATTGCGTCTTAACCGTTACCCTTTATTTTTGGAATTAATAAGTATCGAAATAAAGTCTTAAAGAGCCTTCGGGTATATGACTTAAATAAAATCTTGAGATACAAAATTAGGAATAAGGGAGGAGAAGTAATACACAATTAGCTTTTATGAGTAGTGTTAGCATCATAACTTGTATTTTTACAATGATCTTGTTGTTTAAGCTTGGTTGGGAGAAGTGAAAGGCGGGGACGATAGTTTATCCATTTGGGAACTTTTTGTGCTTTTGTGCTTTTGTTCCGTGATCCTAAAGTGTCATGAATAATGATAGAATACCTAATGTCACAAATAAACTAAGTTGTAAATTGGAAATTTGAAATATAAAAATGAAGAAATATTGAAAAACTGGGAAAAAGGTGGTGTTTTATTGATGAATTAATTCAATGTGTCACTCAAAAGACTCATGCTTATGGTGATGTGCGTGCTGAAAATCAAGATCTTTTGATGATCATTTTTGAACTTAAAAGTAAGCTTCGCATAATTGAGAAAGGAAAGAATGTGAATTGATATGTGAGAAATCACATATTCGTTTTATACCAAAAATGACCCTTAAAAGATGAAAAATGAATATATTAAGCTTGTATATTGTATATTTTGTCTTTTATGATGTGTAGGTACGGATATTACAAGAATCACTTGAAAAGAGCCAAAAACAGAACAAAAACGAACACGAGAACGAAAAGAGTACACAAGAGCCGGGTGTTTGTCAACAAAGGACAACAAAAGTCAACCATGGTCAACATTGGTCAACTCATGTGAAGATAAACCTTTAAAATTTCCAAAAGATCTTTGAATGTTAAATTATTTTCACCAAAAGTCCCAAAACCACTTACACCGTTAGTCCTTTGTTAGTCTTTAATAACTAACGGACTAACGGTCGTTAGTTAAAAAATTAACCAAGCCCAATACCATAACCGAGCCCAAAAACCCCTTAATACCAAAAATAGCCCAAGTCAAACAGCCAAAGAAACGAAATAAGAAAAGAAATTAGACGGGAGAATTCGTTTTTACTATTCACCTCCATCCCTAATTCACCCTGCACCCAAATTAACTTCGTTTAAGTACAATTAACCTTTCTAGAAGCTCAAGACTGACACGTTTGACACCTAGGGGAGCCACGCTGGCAATCCCACGACATCTGATTGGTTGAAAAATGTGGCACGAGATCCAATGGTCCAAATGATGAGATCAAAGACGGTTAGAGATCAAAGGCTGTGATTAAAGATAGGGTAGCGTCTAAAAGGGCTAGAATGTTCACCTCTTGGCTATAAATAGAGGATGCCTCTCACACACAGTGGAATATCTAGAGTAGAGAATTAAAGTAGCTTTAGCTTATTGTAACATTTTTAAGTATTGTTTTTAATTAATGTACCTTTACTTTTCAAAAGCTTGTATTCAGTTTTCATAATCAATAAAATTTTAGTTTACATATTGTTCAATTTTCGATTCACGTTTTACCTTTAATGCATAATGGTTTGATTAAGCTCTTTGATAATAAGCTAAATTGTTCATAAGCTGCATAAGCTGTTAAAAACTTGAATACTCCTTGGAATTGGATGGCTGCTTTGAGTATTCAAGTGGTATTAGTTCCTGATGGTCAGGAGTTAGGATTAGATTAGGAAAGTGATTTAAGCTTAAAGCTAAAAGCTTAAGCTGCTCATATAAGCTCTAATTTGAGCATTTACCTCTGTTTAGCTGAGGTAAAGGTACTCATCTCTTTTCCTTTTTCTATTTACACTGCTGTTATTTTATATTCTAGTTATACTATTTATTTTAGCTTATTTCTGCTTAATATTAGCTTATTGCTATTTAGATTTGCTTAATATTGCTTATTATTATTGTTAAATGCTTATTGTGTTTAATTGTTAGCTTAAATCTTAGTTTTCATATCTTTGATATAAAATAGTTGCAAAAACCAAAAATATTAGCATAGTTAATTAGCTTGTAGTTGTAGCTTATTTGATTATTGAAATTTGATCATTAAGTCTGTTATAAGCTTTGTAATATCTGGTATTTGAAGTTTGAACTTTAATTCTCAAAATTATAAGCTAAAATAGAGTTTATGTGAATTAAAGGGGTGTTTGGCTCAAGGTAGTACTAACTTGAGTTAGTACTGCCAAGAGCCTTTTGGTTCTTTAGTTTGATTTGAAACCTCATTTTGAAGTTTCTAAAGTAAGGATTTAAGGTTTTTGTAGGTTTAATTCAAGTTTGAATCAAGTCTGTGTGTAATTGTTTGAATTTGTGGTCATAAGTTCAGCTTCATATGCATTTTAAGCTCAAATTTGTTCTAGCTGTTTTTATTGATCAAGTTATTTATGTTTAGGTGTTTAAAAGTTATGGAAACCAAGTTTTTAAGTCTGCATATAATGGTTTTGTGTTTTTGGTCAAGTGCATCAGCAGGCATTAAAGGCCTTAAGACCATTTTCAAGCTTAAAATTTAGTTAGTAAAAGTAGGAGTTAGCTTTTAAAATTTAGTATACAAGTAGTTTATAGGTCACTCTAGATCTGTTAGGGCTTAACTTAGTTTTACTAGCTTATTTACTCATCTGTTTTTAAGCCTACATTTAGTACTTTGTCTTTTTATAAAAACCAAAAATAGAGTAAACTGTGTAAGCAGCTTTTTCAATTAGCTTTTTCATTGCTTGTTTGAATTTCAAAATACTTTTCATGTGTTGATTTAGATAGTTCATAGGATAAGCTTTAAGTCAGTATAAGTCATTAGTCCATAAGGTTCCATTAGTTTGCTTAAACGGGGGTTCGAGTCTTGCTCACCCCCGACTTCCTTGGTTTCCCCTTTTTATTTTTTTGCAAAAACCTAAAAAGCAAAGTTGTAAAACTAATAAACTATACAATTTTTATAAATAACAACTACTTTTGAAACTATAAGAAATAAGCTGAAAAAGGCTAAAAAAATTTAGACAGAAACACTAACACATTTTTTTTTTATTTTTTATCAAATCCAAATAAGCTAGAAACTATAATAAGTCAATGGCTATAATCTTAATAAGACTATTCTGACCCTTAATATATTTAATTAAGCTAGTATATACTAGAAATAAGCAAAAAGCAAAAGGCAATAGCTAAAAAACCTCTATTAAGTACGATTATGAAATAATGAAAACAAAGTCCCTTTGGTGATTTGAACTTATTTTTAGATAAGCTAAATGATCCTTATGGATTTTTAGCTTACACTATCTTAAACCCTGGCCAAATAATGTAAATTAAAACCAATTTTAAAAAGTATTTTGAAACTCAAATGCTTAACTCAAAAACTTAATGAAAAAGCTGCTTATGCTATTTTACCTTACTTTTGGTTTTTAAAATAAAAGACAGAAAATATAATTTTAAGCTTAAAACAGATGGGACTAAAATAGGCTATTTAGGACTAACAATAAGTTCAAAAACTAAATGTAGATCTAGCTAAAATCTCCTAGTGATGCTAAGAAAATCAAAAGCTAACAACTACTTTAACCATCTGAAAATTAAGATTGAAAAAGGACTTTTGTCTTTTTAAGCTATTGATGCAGTTTGCACTTAAAATGACCCAAATTATAAGAAACTAACTATGCAGACGTAATGAGCTAGTTTCTATAACTTTTAAACACTAAAGCAAGAGTAAATTAAGCAATGTCAACACCTAGAACAGACTGGAGCTGAAAATGCATTCTAAACTAAATTTATGCTAACAGATCTTAACAAATATCACAAATTTTATCAAAATAGATGAAAAACTCCATACAAACACTTTAAAACATGACTTTTTAACCTATTATGAGATTCAATAATAATGTATCCAAATGACCAACATGGATTAAACAGTTCTAAACTTGAGTTAGAACTTCTGGAACTAAAACATCCTAACTTCTTCAATTCCATAATCAGCTTATAAAAATGAGATTTAAAGAACAAAGATCAACTACCAGTGTACTAGTCAGCTTATAATATATCCTAATGATACACTATAAGCGCAATCATATAAGCCCTAGAACAATAAGCTGCTATACTAAGCTAATATTTTTGGTATTTTTGATAAATTTATGACAGATTATGAAAACTAAGATTTTAAACTAACAAACAAACATATTAAGCTTAAAACATCTATTTTAAGCATCAATAGGCTACATTAAACAGAAATAAGCAGACAATAAGCTAAAATAAACTAATTTTCAGATTTAAAGCTAGAAAGAAAATGAAGCCTTTCAATAGCCCTTTGCTTAAACAGGCTTTATCAAATGCTCTTATTAGCTATCAAACAAGCTCTAGTTATCATTGATAAGCTAGTAGATCCTGGAAACACATCCATGTTTGGTTTCCCTCTAGGTTTAGGCGGAGGTAATTTGGGAGTGTATTTGATTAGATTAAGCTCATTTAAGTTATGTAAGAGCTTAAATTGAGAGTGTAGCTAGTTAATTAGTTAATATGATTGCTAATTAAGCTTATTAGATTAGAAAGAGAGCTTAAATCAAATTCTTATTCAATTAAGTAAAAACTAAAGTTAAGCATAAGGTAATGAATGACTTTTATTGATTAAGATTGAAAAGGTTACAAAGCTTTTTTAAACTTAAAATTACAATAGATAATGTTACAATAAGTGAAAAAGACTTCCTAAGCTAAATGACCAAATTAAACTAAAGCTACTCTAAAAAACTTACTCTCCATTATTTGTGAGTGAATATGCTCCTTTTTATAGGCCAAGAGTGAAGATTGCTGAGGTCTTCTTCACCGCTCCTCTTTGGATTTGATCTCCTCTGTATATTTACCCCCCCCCCCCCCCCCCCACCCCCCCCCCCCCCCCCCCCCCATTTTTTGTTTCCCTTGAATCTCGCGAATCATTCGGATACCATGACTTCACGTTGATCAATGATGTGATCCTACGGATTGCCAAGCGTGGATTACCTTGTGTCTGAGCCTTATGCTTCTTTTGACTTGCTTTTAGTGTAAAATTTCCCATCAAGGTGTGTTGTTCAAAATCCCGCGTGTCATTCTTTTTGGAGTCTTGACCAATCACAATCCTTTGTTGACGTTTTGCTTTGCTGAGGTGTAACTTGGTACTAGGCATCTTGTGGATAGGTGGACGAGTGGGTTAATTGGATTTTAACTAGATAATTTTGATGATTAATTAATTGGGGGAGACAGTGAATAGTGAAAACTGTTTTTCCCGCCCTTAATTGTTATATACTTTGTGTTTGACTTGGGGGTTTGGGGTGTTGACCTGGGCTCGAGTAAAAGGGGAAATGGGCCACAGGTAATTGTTTTGGAGTGGGTAAAAAGGGTTAGAGTAAAGGGTTTGGTTATGAGATAACGACCATTAGTTCTTTTATAATAAAAGGACTAACGGTGTTAAGGTTTTAAGGACTTTTGGTGAAAGTTGTTTAACATTAAGGGTATTTTGGGTATTTTTTGGGTTTTGGCATTTGTAAGTTGACACATTGTTGACCAGGGTTGTCTATTTGAAACCATTTTTGCTATCAAACTTACCGGTTTCTTGTGCACTCTTTCCATTCCGTGTCTGTGTTTGGTCCGGTTTGACCGTTTTTAGTTATATTTGCAATATCCATATCCTACCACATCACAAAGAACAAACAAGCAATATACATGTATATTTGCATATTTTGTTCATTTTTAGGGCCATTTTTGGTATAAAAAGGATATATGATTTCTCACATATCAAAATTCCCCAAACTAAGTGATTGCCATGTCCTCACGCAATGTTATATGCTCTATAACCAAAAACCTCAAAACTTCCCCAAACTAAATCTTTGAAAAGTAGCAAAGACTTTTTGTGGAGAGAGTTAAGAAATCACAAGCTTTAAAACATCCCATTTTCCCAAATTTTCAAAACTTTTTCTATTTTTGTGATTTTTTTTAGCAACTAACTAGAATTTTGACTTTCATTATTTCACATAACAGTTAGTGATCATAGACATAGATGCATTTCGATCGAGATGCCCCAAAAGGATAAAATTCTCGTCCCCGACTTTTTACTTGCTCCAAACCATGCATTAAACGGATATTCACCGCTAAATATCAGTATAATGCTAACACTACCTATTATTGCAACTTGTGACTTTTTCACTTCGATATAAGTATATCTTAGATTCGATCGTACTATTTTGATTTTTAACCATGGTCTCAACGTTTTGCTAAAATTCTATGTTTCAGTTCAACTCGAGAATTAACGAGTTTGAAGGCGTGATTCTCCCAGGTTAGCGACTTTCGGTCTTGCACATCCAACCTTGCGGCTATGTGACCAGGCTTTTGACTACCCTACAAAGGACTAGTATCGGACTCAGGACCTTAGGTATCAAACCTCTCCGGTTTCTCGTTTATACATTGCATTATTTAAAAACTTAAAATGAAGTAGTCAAAGTTCATAAGCGTATTTAAATTTTAACAAAAAGAGATCTATTTATTAATTCAAACTTAATATTAAACATAACCATAATATATAATTGTAACCCTCGACCTTTTAGAAGGCTGCAACATCGGTTGTGAGCCGGCAAGATGCAGCAAACTTTTATCAGTCTTAGATTTTATTTCATTACGTATGGCTTTCTTTAGAAGGTTGTAACAGCGGTTGTGGACCGGCAAAGTTACAACAAATTTTTATCAGCCCACAGTTTATAATTATTCTTTATTATATTTTTCATTTTTATCGTTTTTCACAATTTCAATTTTTTTTTATATAGAGAAGACTTCTTTTTGAAAAATTTAAGTATAAGTTTGAACTAAGACTAAATTTTTGACTATATACTACATAAAATTTATATTATTTAAAGTGTAATCCTCACAAAATACAACATTATTATTAATCGTTAGAGCTTATGGGAGAAAAAATGCCACAAAAATTTCACATTATCATGAAGCTCTTTTAAGTTTTCAAATAAATCCTGGTTTCAGCATTCTTACTCATAACTTGACTCTAATCATTTTTCGTTCTTCGCGAATTTACACTGGCGAACGTTAGCCATAAAGTTAAGGACAAGATAGAGAAACTTAACACTCGCTCGATCGAGTCAAAAATTTTATTCTTATTTACCCAGCAGGAAAAGTCAAAAAATAGTGACATAATCATTATTTTATTTTGAAATTTTTTTAAATTTTTCTTTTTTTTTAAATTTTTTATGGGGAAAACGGTGGTACGTGAGATACAACGGGCAAAGGTAAGTCAGATCATACGAAGATTATTTCTTACCCTTTTACTAAAATTAAAACTTATGCTCAATGTTCCTAGCTTATAGGCTGAAAAAACCCACATACTTAGAAACTCAAAAAAGTCAAATGGCATAAACCCAAGCATCGTAAAGAGTTTTACACAAAATATCTCAAGCGTTTATCAAGGAGGCTAAAAGATAAATGTTAGTCGATAATAATCTAGAATATCGGATTTCCCCAAACTAATGGCAAGAAAAGGCTAGGAAGCTCGGAGGGGTGGGGGGGTGTGACCGGACCAAAACACCGTAACAAGAGTTTCTAAGTGTCTTCAAATTTTTTGGGTCAATCCTACATAAAATTATCAAGTACAAAAAAAAGAAGTCGCGAAGAGTACAAGCTCCTACATCACTCTTAGAAATAAGAAAGATGACTTTTATTTTAGGAGGTTAAGCATGAGGTGCCTCAACGATAGAGCTTTGGTTTTTTTGGTAACGACGTCACAAAGCTTGACTCGATACCTCCGATTTCATTCACGTCCTTGGAGAAAGTGTGGAGATCCTGGACTTCCTTTATGGTGGTTAAGTCCCTCCAAAGTAATGCTTCTCTCGATCGACCATTCACTTTAAATTTGGAACCATCGGGTTGAGATACTCGATGGTTTTGTACGGAAAAAACTTTTGGTGATGGTGAAATGTCTACCACGAGTTTTTGCTGCACGATATACTATTTAGACGGTGAGTTCGAAGTGTTAAAACTCGATTCACCAACGTTGAAAGCGGTTTTGATCTTTAGAGTCGCTGAGCTTTCTTCTTCCTTTCTTTATATATCAAAGGAATTCTCATAAGATCTATATCAACGATGCTCATTAAGTTCATTAAGTTTGAAGTTCCGGGGTGATCACCGCGGTTTGAAGATCGAATTAGCATGTTTCAAAGCCATTTATGCTTTATGCGTCTAACTCGATAGGTATAATGGCAGACTTTCGTACACCTAGTTTGTAAGGCGTACATCCAATCGGTGTCTTAAAAGTGTGTACAGAATGCCCTTAAAGCGTAATCTAGTTTGTCGACCACGTAGATACGGTTTTCTCCAACCGTCCTTCAAGAATAGTTTCAGATAACCTACGATTGGACCTCCTCTTGACGTTCGTTTGAGGGTGATTAAGCGGTATGCAAGGACAATGAGTGACCATAACTTAGACATACTTTAGCAAATTGATCATTACAAATTATAGGTCATACGATATTCGCTTATATAGCTCTAGGTGTTTCCTAATTGGGCGGGAAAGGATTTCAAAAAATTAACTACAACGCGAGCATCTTTTGTGGGGAGCGCCTGCACTTTACACCACTTCGAAGATAGTCAACGGCTTTCGAGGATGTATTTATTTCCTCGTGAAGGCGGAAAAATGGTCCATAAATGCGGTTACATTACTTCAAGATTTCTACAAACTTGGATAGCGTTTTGAGGCATCTCATCCTCGTTGTGAATAATTTTTACCCTTGTCTTTTGACACGTATCACAAGATTGGGATCATAGTGTGGGCATCTCGATATATGGTATATTTTCGCACCGTGAGATTGGCAATATAATGGCCCGGTGGGTCCTTCATGACAAGCTTTGAGGATATCATTAGCTTCTTGCCCATGCACACCTCCTGTCGAAATGATTTGATCCGCA
This sequence comes from Tanacetum coccineum, assembly GCA_026074375.1. Lineage (NCBI taxonomy): Eukaryota > Viridiplantae > Streptophyta > Magnoliopsida > Asterales > Asteraceae > Tanacetum > Tanacetum coccineum. The sequence continues at coordinate 5,066 of BQNB010107818.1, read as the reverse complement.
CATATACGAAAAAGATAGGGATCATCCCAGAAATAATGTTTAACATCCTTGAAAAACTTCTTTTTGTTGAGTCGTCATTCCTTTGATGATAAAATTCCCCGCATGGAAATTTGCAAAATCCGCAAACCATGGGGTACTTTCACTAGATATTACACCACGAGTCTCTAAAGGAAAATTTTCATTTGTCTTTAATTTTTAACAACATCACTTGTGAGGATTCTCAAGTCTTGTAGATGTTCTGGTACGCGACTAAGGGCGGGTTCTCACTTCCTTTTTTATCAAGGATGGTGATATCAAATTTCTTGTAGAGATGAAGAACCCCTACCGGAGCAACCTCGGCTTGGCATTTGTTTATTTTCAATAGGGTATTTTAAAGCCGAGTGATTCCGTTTATACACTATTCATAAGTATTTTAAAGCCGACGTGATCCGTATTTATACACTAAGATCGGTAGCTTCGGTTTTAAGGTTTGTTATTTTTTTAAGCTTCTTTTAAGAGTCTCGAAAGCATCAATACAAAAAAACGGTGCTTTCCTTCAAGAAGGTAAGTCATAGGTCTACTATTTTGATAAGTCTTAGATAAACGTCGGTAAAAAGCCCGCATGACCCTCTTAACACCTTGTAAAGTAGTAGGGTGAGGGTGCTTTGCGATCAACATAGACTTTACACGATCTAATCGTCAATTCTATGAACTTGAAATTTTATGTCCTTAACACCAATGCCTTCTCTACAATAAAGTGGACACTTCTCCCAAATAAGAATCTAAATTCGTGTCTACAACCTTTTTTGCATCTTTTCTAAATTGGCATGAGGCCGAACATCAAAACTATCCTAAAAGGCGAGAAATCCATCCATAAACACTTCCATAGTCTTTTCGATCATATCATGGAATATGGCCATCATACACCGTTGGAAAGTACCGGGAGCATTACACAAGCCAAATGGCATGCGACGGTACGCGAAAGTTCCATACGGGCATGTGAAAGTAGTTTTCTCCTGGTCTTGGGGATCTATTGGTATTTGGAAATACCCTAAAAATCCATCTAGAATCTAGAAAACAATAGAACTCATTCCCAGCTAATCTTTCTATCATCTGATCCATAAACGGTAATGGAAAATGATCTTTTCGAGTCGCTTCATTTAATTTCCTATAGTCGATACAAACTCTCCATCCGGTAACTAAACGTGTCGAAATTAATTCATTCTCTTCATTAGCAACGACGGTTATTCCACCTTTCTTGGGAACACAATGCACTGGACTAACCCATGGGCTGTCAGAGATCGGGTAAATCATTCCGGCATCAAGAAGTTTTAGGACCTCTTTTTTGATTACCTCATGAATTTTTGGGTTAACCCGTCTTTGACTTTGAACCGTAGGTTTGTAATCATCTTCCATCAAGATTTTGTGGGTACAAAAACGAGGGTCGATACCCTTGATGTCGGTGATTTTCCAAGCAATGGCCCCTTTGTGAGATTTGAGCACCTTTAAAAGAGCATCTTTTTCATCATTTTTTAAACCTTTTGCAATAATAACTGGTAACTTGTCATTTTCTTCCAAGAAAGCATATTCTAAGTGAGACGGCAAATCTTTTAATTCTAATTCTGGAGGCTCTTCAATTGAAGATTTTACCTCGGTCACTTCACTTTGTTTAAGGTCCATCGGAGGAAGTTGAAACGGGTCATTATTTAACAATTTTTCAATCAAACAAATATCTTCCTCCGGATTAAAATCGGCATGATCAATTTCTGGTGAAATTGAATCATCCTTAAGATAAGCTTCAATTTCCTCCAAAATGAATTCGGAAGTAAACGGCTCAGACGTCGGGGTGGGATTGCCACCCGAAGAATTAGGAAATCCTAGAAATTCCAAAGCATACTCCTCACAAACTACATCAATGATGTCAATTCGGTTTACCAACTTGTCATTTGTAGAGGAGTATCTCGTGGTTTGATCTAGATTAAAAGTGACGGCTTCGTTATCAACCTGAAGGGTTATTTCTTCTCCATAAACATCTATTAAAGCACGACCGATCCTCAAAAAGGATCTCCCAAGTATGAGAGGTACTCGAGGATTAGCTTCGAAATCAACAACAACAAAGTCGGTAGGAAAATGAAATTTCCCAACTTTGACAAAAACGTCTTCGGCGAGTCCTTTAGGATAAGTAATTGATCGGTCCGCTAACTCTAAAGTCATCCGAGTTGGTGTAAGTTCAGGCAGAGAAAGCTTTTTCCAAATAGAAAGAGGCATAAGATTTATGCTCGCACCAAGATCGGCCAAGGCGTGGCATACATCCATTCCTGGGAAATTACATGGAATAAGAAACTTTCAAGCAACTTTTCCTTATTCATGAGCAAACTCTTAATCGTAGGAGCAAATCTTGGCATCAAAAGTAAAGCATCCGCGAAACTAATGTCGAAGCGCAAATCTTGAAAGATTTAGAAGATCTTCTCCATTTGATTCGAAGCTTTGTCACGAGACTTTTGATCATCACGTCGTGAAGGATATGGAATATTGGTTTAGGTAAACTCTTCAGAATATCGGATTCCAAAATGGGAGTGGGTTTAGGTAAAGTCGTCGGAACATCGGGTTCTGGAATTGAAATGGGAATAACCGAGGGTGGGATTTGAGCGGTACTTCCTTGGGAATTTGTTTGCTCTTTATCCGTTGTCTCCTTGGTTTCTCGTTCCACTACCTTTTTAGGAGAATGATTATTAGGAATCGAGGGTCCCTCGTAAGCAATACCACTTCGAATATTGAGATATGCATTCAACTCACCTTCAGATTTAGAGACATATTACTCGAAAGAGATACCCGAAGGATGAGGCAAGCGTGAGCTTGAAAGAATCCACTTAACATGTTTTGCAAATTATTTTGCAATGTATTTTGGAAAGCATTATTTTAACTCATCAAAGCATTTTGTTGACTCTTAATTATATTTTGAATCTCATTCTTTAATTCTCCTTTCATTAAGGTTATTTGATATTGCAAATTTCTAATCGTTTGATCATTAGATTTCTTATAGCTTGAAAACTCATTCAAAAAATCTTGCACTTGATTATGAGGTACTTGAAAAGGTTGATTTTGAAATCCTTGATTTTGAAAATTCAGAGCATGATTAACTTGACTTTGAAAACCTTGATTTCCTTGAAAATTATTTCCCCGATTAAAATTATTCCCTTGAACATTATTTTGATTAAACCTATTTTGACCATTGTTTTGCACCGAAGCAAAACCTGGTGGTGCCATTTGATTACTAACACGATTTGGAAGGTTAGCTTGATTGTAAGTACCCGTAGTCGCACAAATACTAGCCTGATTGTTATCGGTAGCTGGACAATTGTACCAAGCATGAGCACCACCACAAGTAACACAAGATTCCTCAACCACTTTAACTGGAGTGGGAGTGACAACTTTTTTAGAAACAATCTCGACTAAGGTCGAAAGTTGATCCGCAAGCTTATCAATTCTCTCATCCGTTTTACTAGAAGTAATATTCCCCCCCCCCCCCCCCCCCCCCCCCCCCCCCCCCCATCCGTTTTACTAGAAGTAATATTCATCTTAGAAGCATTTGGTTTGTTTCGTGAATAACATACTTTTGATTTGTTCTCAATTATGTTTAAAGCCTCTCTAGTTGTTCTACTCAAAAGATTTCCACTCGCTGCGGCATTTAAGGAGTCTTGTTCATTGTCGTTTAAACCATTGTATAAGGTATCAAATTAAGTTAACTCCATAAATCCGTGATGAGGGCATGCTCTAAGCAACTCCTTAAATCGTTCCCAAACTTCACTGAAAGTTTCCTCGAATTTTT
>BQNB010107817.1:0-21004 GCA_026074375.1 Tanacetum coccineum | reverse complement strand
TTGTAAGGTTAAAATTGTAACATTTTGTTTTTTAAAGATCCTGTTCTCGTTTTCTTCGCGTTTTTAGCTTTAAACACCTTCGTTTTTGGTCTAGTTTTCTTTGTTCTTACTTTTTAGTCACTTAGTGGTTATTAAAAGTTAAAAAATCAATTTAGGATTAAATTTCGATAATTTAGGTTTTTAAGTCACATTCGTTTTTAATTTCCGTTCTCGTTTTCGTGTTTTAAGTTTAATTGCCTTAATTTTCATGTTCCCGTAGACTTAGGTTTTCCTTTTATGCCTTATTTATGCTTCCCGTAGATTTTTAAGTTATTTAATTTCCTTTTTATGCTTTCCCGTAGTTTTAAGTTTAATTTCCCGTGCCTTTTATTGTTTTTCCCGTAGACTTAGGTTTTCCTTAGTATAAATTGCATTAATTTCCCGTAGTTTTAGAAAACCCATTATATCTTTGATTATTCAAGCATCCAATTGTCAAACCAAATACGTAACCGTCAATTTCACGCCTCGTCGGGGAGAAACGACCCGGGTCCGGTTTCAAACTTTGTGGATAACGGAGTGAGAAACCGATACTTCCGGTTACTATACTATATATTTGATATAATTAACCCTAAAAAGGTTATTATCATTTTGGCCGCTGCCGGGGAGGTGTGTTTCGACAATATCATTACGGTTTGACGATTAGTGCCTTGAAGAACTTTCCTCGTGAAGTTATCATTCTCGTTTGTGAATATTTTCTTCTTATTATTTAAAAAAAATCAAAAATCAAAAATATAAAAACATTGTCTATAAAAACAAATAAAAATCATCATCAATATAATGCTTTCAACTGAAGCATTATCATAATTAGTTCCCGAACAAAAGATTTAAAACTTGCCTTTGTGTCACTTGTGAAATACGGCTCACCTTTAAGAGATTAACAAACTATAAGAGGGGTATAAGGAGGGTTGTTCCGAGGAACTACGACCGTAAAGGAGAAAGGTTTTTAATAGCTCCACGCTTTCCTACTCCTCCGCTCCTTTGTGCGTTTTTCTTTTAAAGAGCTACCGTGAAGCAAGTTGATTATCGGTATAAGTTATTCGATCTCATTTTGTCCTATAAAATATGTGTTAGGATTTATGTTTTCCTAACTTAGTACCGACAATACAAATAGTTAGTACTGATAGTTATAGTTAGTACCGACAGTACAAAATGTTAAGTACTGATCAGTTAGTTAGTACCGATAGTAGAACGATGAAGCCTTAATACCTTCCAACCAGTTAAAACCACAAACTACTTTCAAATAGCAGTACCAAATCATACACGCAACATCATTAGGTTATCATAGGATCATCGTGTCAGCAATAATAATCATGAGCACCACTTGGCAGAATTAACGTGAAAACCAAGCAGTACTAAGTTCCTCGTTGGTAGTATAAATATCCATGTAGCACTATTAAACACATAGCTGGCAGTCTTAATTTGTAAGAGCAGTACTAAAAACTCACAAGCGGTATTAATGAGCACGATTAGCATTAAGTCTTTTCTTCTGGCAGTAAACGAGCAGTACTAATGTTGATTATCAATCAAAACCATAACCACTCAGCCATGAATGTGCCAGCTTCATCAAGACCAGAAACTAGGTTTCTTGAACGTTGTTATAGTGACTGTATGTCAAAACCTAACAACAGAAAACCTTTGACATATAACTGCATTCTTCAATTCTCCATACTGCTGGTATTAAATAACACGAACATCAAACATTATCTGAGCATTCACAAACATCAGATCCAAACTCACCAATAGACCTGCTGGTTTTTAGAACTTAGAGTTTCTTTGTCAGCACTTTCTGCTGTTCATCATTCGTCTTATGACTACTTGCTTTTGATAATACAAACAAATCATAGAACCTGCTGTCTCTTTTCTGCTATAAGCGACTCAACATAGTAGCCATTAATATCAATAGAACACGCTGATCCTACTAGCAGAAGTAAACAATACCTTATTTTTTGATTTCATAATTAGGGTTTGTAAAACCCTAGTTTTACCAAAATCACCTTTTACTCCAAAAACAGATAATGAACACGAAACTAAAAACCTTGTAACCCTAGATATCAAGAGAAACCTGCTCTGATACTATTGGGAATTATGTTTTCCTAACTTAGTACTGACAGTATTAATAGTTAGTACTGATAATTATAGTTAGTACTGACAGTACAAAATGTTAAGTACTGATCAGTTAGTTAGTACCGTTAAGGAGATATGTATGAGATAAATTTTAGTAAAGATATTGATTACGCTTTTGGAAAAGCCTATAGGGTTTATCCTATCGTCTAATAAAAGATCACCTCCTTGCATAGTTAGAGGATAACGACCACTCAATATATCTCATAGCAAAATCATATCTCATAGTTAGTAATCTGTAATCATTCAAAGCAGATTAATAGAAATTATTATTTAGTTTTTCATTGTTCTTCTTAGTACTTGTGTTAAGATTCCGCATTAACACATAGTAAATACATATCAGAGTGTTTCTACATAGTCAACTGTATTTATACATCTTGGCTATCATCCTTAATAGGCTGCAGAGATCTATTCCCAAGGGACTCACAAGTGGTATCAGAGCCTGTGAGAAACTCTGAATAAGAAGAACAAACAAATCCAGTTATACATCTTCATCCTAAAAACAATACATGATCCTGGATCACAAGATGAAATTCCATTCCTAAGCCACCCAAACACACCAGACCACACCACCACCCCACCATCATCACCTACAAACCAACCAACCCAAGCAACTCCTCAATAACAGTACAACCATCAAGCAACCCTAATCCAAAAAAAGGAGAATATGATATATGGGCTATGAAAATGGGAACACTATTTGGCCTAAACAGACTAACCAATCTGGAGGTTTATATACAAAATGGAATGGTCCTGTACAATCACTACAGTTACACAAGGACAAATTAAGGTTTTGCCCTCCCAGAACTGCAGAAGAAATTTTAGCCAGAAAAGAGACGAGAAAAGGCAAGACCACCTTGCTTATAATGGCCCTACCGCAGAAAGACATCTTGCTAAATACCATAGAAATGACTGATGCAAAAGAGTATGTGGGGATTGCCATCAAATCTAGATTTGGTGGAAATGACAAATCCAAGAAGATGCAGAAGTATATCTTGAAGCAACAGTTTGAAGGATTCTCTGTAATCCAAACACTGAAGGGCTTCAACAAAGGCTTGACATGTTTCCAAACCTTCCTGAGTCAATTAGAGATTCATGAGCATTGAGTATCCACTAAGGATGCAAATCAAAAATTCCTAAGATCTCTACCTTCTGCCTGGTCACAAGTTTTCTTATTATGAGGACTAAACCAGAGTAGACAGACTCAGCTTTGATATATGTACAACAATTCTGAGAGTCCTTTGAGAGTGATGTAAAAGCTTCTAACTGCATCATCCTCAGCTGCAAAATGTACATTTATCTCTGAGAACACCAGCAGTACTAATTGAAGTTAGTACCGGCTTATTGTTTCCAATCCTTCCTGTTCCCAAACTCAACAGTATGAACAAACATCATCCATACTCATATACTTGCTAATCAAACAAGTTGACCTCAACTGGATCATGATGACTTGGAACAGATTGATGAATAAAGACCTAGAAGAAATGGACTTGAAAGTGGCAAGTGGCCATGATCTCAATGAGAATGAAAAAAGTTCTACAAAAAAGACAAGTAAAAAAGCTATATTTGATGCAAAAAACTAGTTGGATTGATAAAACCTAAAGTTAATGCTATAATTGCCACAAAACAGTGCCATTTTGCAAGAGTGCAGAATCAAGGGAAATCAGATAAGAGGATTAGGGATGCATGGAATCGGTGAACCAATGATGTGGGAGCAGAACTGAAAGAAGGAGGACTTTAAAGCATTGGTGACAATTGATGGAGAAGTGTATGAATGGACATAATCATTCCGAAGAAGATTAAGATTTATGCTTGACTGTCTTGCAACAACTCAGGAATCAGACACAGAGGTGACTTCATGTTCAATAAGTGTAAAGAGTCTTATGCTAACCTTAAAAACTGTATAATCACAGAAGAACAACTAGTGATGCAAGCATAGAATAAAGCATATCTCAAGTATAAGAAAGTTAAAGCACAGTTAGTTCTCATCAACAGAGGTCAACTTGGTATGACAAAAGAAAAATTTAATGAAGTAGACTTAGATGATAAAACAGATGTTCTAACATACCAAAGAAATTGCTATCAAGAAAGCTCAAAAAGAAACAGAAGATTTAAAGGCTAAATAGAAAAATGGCATAACTCTTCTAAGAATCTTAGTATACTGCTAAATACTAAATTTTGCTAATGATAAGTATGGGATAGGTATGGGATCACAGATATGATGGTATTGAGTCTAAGAAAATGAAGTGTTGCAGAGTGTTTTTATGAATAAAAGAGAGTGAGTTAGAAAAACAACTACTTGTATGATAAGGTTTGTTAACAGCACCCTGGGAATGCATGCTGTACCCCCACCCATGACAAGGAATTATATGCACTGACCTGTCATAGAAGTATATTACTCCACAATTTACATATGGTCCAAAACAGCTCAAGCCTATGAATCTGAATCCACAATCAAGTGAATTTTGATACCTGTGAATCTAACATTAGTACAGAACCACTTGAATTAGTGTCTAAACCAGTTGTTAATGAATCTAATGTAGAATGTCAACCTAAGGTCTGGTCTGATGCTCCTATCATTGAGGAGTATGAATCAGATAGTGAAGATGAGTATGTGTCTCTACAAGAAAAGAACAAGAAACACCTAGTTTTGCTAACCAGCAAGTAAAAACTCCTAGGGAAACTGTTAAGAATCATACACTCATATCAAAAAACCTAAAGTTTGATAAGAAAAAGTTTAGGGTTATGGGTTTACTGTAAGTAGCATGTTTTTGTGGAAGTCTTAATCATTTAATCAAAAGATTGTGATTTCATGAAAGAGATGTCTAAAAGCATGAGTTAAACAATCAGTTGAATAAGAAGTTTGATCAAAGGGAGAAAAGGCCAATTTGGAACAATGTACAAGAGTAAATTAAACAAAACCAATTTATTCCAATCACAGTATAACTAGAACGACAGCATACAGTTAATACTGCTAGAACTAGCAAGGCAAAGTTTTAACATATAGACAGTACTAACTAGTACTCCTATGAAAGTTAATACTATTAAGCCCATTATGAATAGAGTTAGACCAGCAAATGTTTTTCACAAACTACATTCACCATCGTTCAGGCCTTTCAAAAAGAACACAGTCACTTAGAAACAAATTTTCAAACAAAGAAGTTCATAACTGATAAGTCTAATGCAGTTAGTACTGTTAAGGGGAAAAAGGGAAACTGCTTTTAAGTCATCAACAAGGTTATAAATTGGAGACCAAAAAGATACAACTGCACAATATCTCAAATACAATGGTGGAACAAGTCCTTAGAACCTGTTACACTTTCAAAGATACCACTAGGCAGACTCAAGCCCAAACAGGCTTGGTCCCTCGAAATCTAATCCCTTGCATTTAATGTGCAGGACTATCCACATAGAGCTTTAAAAGAATAAAAGGATTGTTTAATAGTGTTTGTTCACAGGCACATGACTGGAAATAAGGCAAACCTTTGCTGAATTTCAAGACAACTTAAAAGGTACCCTGTTGCTTTGGAGGATAATAAAGGTTACATCACAGGTAAAGGTAAAATAAAAACTGGTAAGTTAGATTTTGAGGACGTGTGCTTTGTGAAAGAACTTCATCATTTCAATCTCTTTTCTGTGTCACAAATGTGTGACAAAAAGAACAAGGTTCTGTTTAGTGACCTGAATGTCTGTTTTTGTCTCTTGAATTTAAGTTACCGTGATTGAAAATCAAGTAATACTTAAAATCCCCAGACAACAATATGTAACAGATTTCAATTTTAGAGAACCTTGTTCCTTCAGAGGATTGGCTTGTTTAATGCAAAGGCCACAACTGATGAATCTAACAAAGGCATAGGAGGTTTGGTCATGTATAATTTCAAAACTTAAACAAACTTGCAAAGGGAAAACCTTGTCAGGAGGTTTACCTTCAAAGAGATTTTTTCAAAATGACACACATGTGTGCTTGTCAGAAAGGAAAAGCAACACAAGCCTCCTGTAAAGGCCCAATCAGTTCAGTAAGCCTATTAGCCACAAGAATCCTTACAAACTTCTTCCATATGGATTTGTTTGGACCTACATCTGTAAGGAGCTTAAACCATAAGACCTATTGCCTAGTTATCACTGATGATTTTAGCAGGTTTAGTTGGGTGTTTTTCTTAAGAACTAAGGATGAAACTAGTGGAATCCTTAAGGACTTTATAAGACAAATTGAGAACCAATTGAATCAAAAAGTTAAAACTATTAGATGTGATAATGGTACAGAATTTAAGAACAAGGATGTTATAATTCTATGGGTCAAAAGGGATCAAGAGGGAATATAGTAATGCTAGAACTTCACGAACAAAATGGGAGTTGCTGAAGAAATAACAAGACCCCTTATTAGCCGCTAGGAACCAAGCTTGGCAAGATTCATTTTTACCTAACACCTTTTTTGGGCTGAAGTAGTTAGTACTGCTGTTATGTTCTAAATAGGGTATTATGACCAAGCCTCATAAATAAAACACCTAAGAACTTTAACTGGTAAAAATACCAATTATAAGTAATATAAGACCTTTTGGGTGCCAGTGGACCATCTGAATACCCATTGAACCACCCGGGCAAGTTTGCTGGAAAAATCAGATTAGGGCTGAGGGTTTTTAGTATTGGTATGTCACAACAAAGCAAGGCTTTAATTATATACCATTTAGAAACCAAAAACTTGAAGAACACTCTGCACATCACCTTTTAGAGAACAAACCAACATGTTCAATTAAAGGACCAACTTGGCTTTTGACTTGATTACTTAACTGATTCAATGAATTATCATCCTGTTAGATCATAGAATCAGCTAACATACATGCAGTTCAACAAGAAGCTTAATCACAATGCAAGTACAGAAGAAATTATTGATGCAGGGATTCTGAAAAAGAAGGATGAATCTCTCAAGACTGCTTTATATACCCACCCGAGGGGGGGGGGGGGGGGGGGGGGGGGGGGGGGGGGGGGGGGGGGGGGGGACCTAAGGGGGGGGGGGGGGGGGGGGGGGGGGGGGGGGGGGGGGGGGGGGGGGGGGGGGGGAAAAAGGGGGGGGGGGGGGATAGAAAATTTTTATGGTATTATTTTTATTATTTTATATATTAAGTTAGAATGGATTATTAGTAAGTTATTGAATGTTGGTAAATGAGAGGAAGAAAAAGAATTTTTGGTTGAACTTAAGACTTAAGAGGAAAGAAAAGAGGCTAATAAGAGAAGCCTGAGATACTAAAGGAGTTTGAAATTATAAGAGTTATTGGTGATTAAAGAAAGAGCCTGCAAGGCTAGCAGTACTAACATTTTTAGTACTGTTAGAACACCCTGCTAAGCAGCATACCTAACCTAGTTAATACTGTTAGCATACCAGTTAGTACTGCCAGTCCTCATGAGGGACTATCCTTTTCTGATCAACCAATCCTGAACAAGATGATTCAAAAATACCTCCACTTGAGGATATTTATCAAAATTCTTTTTGATGTATTTTTACTACTTCATCTTATGATGATGAGGTGCAGTGGCTGACTTACAAACTTGGAAACTATGTGAATGTTAGTTCCTATTCCCACATCAAGGATTATCTCTTCTCATCCTTCAGCTCTTATACTAGTAGATCCAACCTCAGCAGTTCAAACAAGAAGCAAAGTGAATAAAAGTTCTGGAGCCCATGCTTTTTTGTTAGCTATGTTCAAAAGCAAAGTGAGAAAATAACCAAAGGACCTTCCATCATTGTTTATTTCTGTTTCCTATCTCAAAATGAACCAAAAGATTTCAAAGCACTTGAAGATGGAAAGTTGGGTTGATGCTAATGCAAGAAGAATTGCTATAGTTCAAGATTACAAAAAGTTTGGAACTATTAATTTGCCTTTTGGGAAGAAGGCAATTGGCACAAAAAGTGGGTTAAACGAAATAAAAGGATGGAGAGAGGAGTAGTTGTTAGAAACAAAGCAAGGTTAGTTGCTCATGGCAAAGCAAGAGAAGTATAGACTAAGAATAGGTTTTTTGCTCCTGTGGACAAGGATTGAATCCATAAGAAGATCTTTTTAGCCATTGCCTCTTACATGGTTTCAAAGTCTATCAAATGGATGGAAAGTGCCTTCCTTTTAGGTAAAATTGATGAGGAGGTAAAATTGTGTCTCTAACCACTACAGGTTTTCTAGATCTTAAATATCCTCAGAAGGTCCTATAAAGTGTTAAAAAGCTAGTGGTGAAAGCTCTCTATGGGTTACACCAAGCTCCTAGAGCCTGGTATGCTACTTTATCTACTTTCTAGTTAAAGAATGGATACAGAAGAGGAACTATTGACAAGACTCTTTTCCTTAAGAAGAACAAACATGACATCGTCTTAGTACAAGTTTATGTGGATGATATCATCTTTGGTTCTACAAAGAAATCTTGGTGTGATGAATTTGAGGCATTAATGAAGAGTAGATTTCAGATGAGCTCTATGGGAGAGCTCACTTTCTTTCTTGGATTACAAGTCAAACAGAAAGCAGATGGTATCTTTATAAGTCAGGATAAATATGTTGCAGAAATCCTGAAGAGGTTTGACTTTGTCAATGTTAAGACTACTAGTACACCAATTGAGACCCAGAAGCCATTAGTCAAGGATGAGGAAGCCAGTGATGTGGATGTCCATCTTTATAGATCCATGATTGGTTCCTTAATGTACTTGACTGCTTCTAGGCCTGATATTATGTTTGCAGTCTGTGCTTGTTCTAGGTTTCAGGTCACTCCAAAGACCTCCCATCTAAGTGCTGTCAAGAGAATTTTTAGGTACCTAAAGGGCAAACCCAAACTGGGTCTTTGGTATCCTAGAGTGTCTTCATTTGACCTGGAATCCTACTCAGATAGTGACTATGCTGGAGCAAATCTTGACAGGAAATCCACAACAGGAGGTTGTCAATTTCTTGGCAGGAGACTCATTTCTTGGCAATGCAAAAAGCAGACCATTGTGGCTACTTCTACTACAGAAGCAGAATATGTTGCTGCTGCAAGCTGCTGTGGGCAAGTTTTGTGGATTCAAAATCAAATGTTAGACTATGGGTTCAACTTCATGAACACAAAGATCTACATTGATAATGAAAGCACCATTTGCATTGTAAAGAATCCAGTATATCATTCCAAAACAAAGCACATTGCTATTAGGCACCATTTCATAAGAGATGCTTATGAAAAGAAACTCATTCAGGTGCTTAAAATCCACACTGATGACAATGTAGCTGATTTACTCACCAAGGCATTTGATGTTAGCAGGTTTCAGTTCTTGGTTGTTACTATTGGGATGATAAATCCATAAGCTGCATTGGTTAAAGGGAGGCAATATGTTGTGTTGTATAGTTTGTATGAAGAAACATGTTAACCATAGGTGATGCATTTCCAGAGGTTTGATAGGATTTAGAGAGTCATTGAGAAGAGTTATTGATGGTACTGAAGCACTCCAGTTACCTACATTGTTCATTCTTTGGTTGGACAAAGTTAGTACCGACAGTGCAAAGTTAGTACCGCTGGGCAAAGTTTGTACCGCTATAGAGACGTTAAAGAAAAATACCGCCAAGGGTACAAAGTGTAAATTGAAACGGTTTCCTTGAAATTAGGTCTCCTAAACCTATATAAACCCATCTCAATTGCGTAGTTCCTTACGCATTCTCTCTCTAACATACATTCGCATTTACAAGCCCTAATATCTCTCTTAACGACGATCTCTCTTTCAAGTAAAATGGTTGTTCTTGATTCATGTCCTAAGCACAACATGGTCGCGTATCTGGAGAAGACTGAAGGGAATGCAGAGTTTCACGAGATCATTGATTTTCTTACGCGCAGTTCCATTCATCATGCTCTCACTGTAAGTCTAGTTGTTTCTACTACATTTGTTGAACAGTTTTGGACATCTGCTAAGTCCAAAATAATCAACAATGTTAGGCACATTACTGCCAAAGTAGCTGGAAAGCCTGTGTCTATCTCTGAAGCATCAATACGAAGTGATCTCCTTTTTGATGATGCTAATGGGATAGACTCACTACCTAATCAGGCTATATTTGATGATATACAGCTTATGGGGTATGAAGGGGATTTAACAGTGTTAACATTTAACAAAGCTTTATTTTCACCCCAATGAAGGTTTTTATTTCATACAATGAATCATTGTATTAGTTCAAAAAGCACCTCTTGGGATCAAATTCCTACTAATATTGCAACTGCTATCATTTGCTTAGCATCTAATCAGAAGTATAATTTTTCTAAATTAATTTTTGATGGTATGCTTAGACATTTAGATGCAAAGAAGAAGTTTGTCATGTACCCATGTTTTATTTCCATCTTTTTAGATAAACAACTAGTTAGTGTACCTGTACCTTTAGCTCATTTTCCTGTAAATGCTTTAACAAGTAATGTCTTTTCTTTCATGGTTAAAAAGGGTAAACATTTCTCAGGGAAAGTCACCCCTTTATTTGCTTCTATGTTGGTACAACCAACTGAGGATAAGGGTGATCCTTCAGAAAGACCATCTAAAGCATAACCTACACCCTCTCCTGCTCACACTAGTGAAGTACCTATTGAGCCACAGACTGAACCATCCCCTAGACCTTCACCATCTACTATCATTCATGATTCTATTCTAGAAAGTTCTGGTGGGAATCTTGGAGGTCATTCATCCAGTGATAAATCCCTTTCAGGGAATGAGGGTGAAATGACACTCAAAAGTGTCTATGATCTTTGTCTCTCTTTATGTGCACATGTTTCAGATCAAGCCAAAGAAATACAACACTTGAAGGCTCAGATCAAAAAGCTCAAGAAGCAAGCTAAACCTGTCATCAAACACCACAGAGCATGGATGCAAAGTGTCTCCTTGAAGCAAAGATTGGCAAGAAAGAGATCCTCAAAGAAACAAAGGGTGCACAAAGAGTCTGTATCCAAACAGGGGAGGAAGTTTACTAAAGGTGAACCTTCAGTCCATAAAGATCCTCTATTTGATAAGATTCCTAAAGATACACTTAATTATATGGAAACTAAGAATGCTCAAGATGTGGGGAGGATAAGAGATATAGTGGGTGAAGAGAAGGAGTATGATGAAGATGTACTTAGTATTGAAGATGTACTTAGTACTGACAAGGAGAAAGTTAGTACTGACAAAGAGAAAGTTAGTACTGACAGACCAATAGTTAGTACTGACGGATCCAAAGTTAGTACCGACAGGCAGAAAGATAGTACCGCTGAGCAAATTGAAGGTACTGATGAGCAAAGGAAAGAAGAAAATAAAAGAGGAGGTTGAAACTAAAAGTGAATCTGATGGTATTCCTGAAGCTGAGAAGAAGTTTAAACAGCTTGCAAGTGATGAATAAATAGCTAGGAAAACACAAGAAGATTGGGAAGGTGAAGAAGAAAGAAATAGATTAGCTGAAGAAAAAGCTACCAATGAAGCTCTCATAAGAAATTATGATGACATAAAGGCAAGAATTAAGGCTGATAGACTTCTTGTTGAGAAGCTTCAAGAAGAAGAAATAGAGTAATTTACAATAGAAGAAAGAGCAAAATTCCTTCATGACACAATTGCTGCTCAAAGAAAATTCCCTGCTCAACAAAGATCAGAAGATATCAGGAACATACCACCTACAAAGAATCAACTGAGAAATAAAATGATGACCTACTTGAAGCTTCCAAGAATTGATCCAAAAGATAAGGAAAAGAAACATTGAGAGGAAGATGAGTCTGTGGATATGGAATATGAGGATTTTCTGAGCTGAAATGAAGTTTAAGCAATTGATAGGGATGAAGGAGATGGCTAGAAGTTGCAAGTGGGATTGGGAAACAGATGAAGAAAGAATTTTGATAGCTGAGAGGATGTACAAAGGACTGGCCTTTCAGATGAATATGACTTCATGCAAGCAGAATTGAAGCTGATAGGGACTTTAAGCTCTAAGACTTCAAATGAGAGACGAGGAGAGAGCGAGCAGTTGCATGTAAAAGAAAGAGCAAAGTTCCTTCATGATACAATTGCAGCTCAAAGAAGATTTCTTACAGAACAAAGAGCTATTGCAATAAAAAACAAACCTCCTGCAAGAACTCAGCTTAGGAATCAAATGATGACTTATCTGAAGCATGTTGGAAACAAGAAACACTCAGACTTAAAGAGCAAAAATTTTGAAGAAAGTGAAGAGGTTTGATGAAAGTTTCACTGCTGCTGGTTTCACTGAGGATGCGAGAAGGATTAAGGAGATGAATGAAGGAGTAAAAGACACTGATCAAAAAATATTAAAGGAAAAAGACACATCACAGGTACCTGCTAAGGTAGAAGTGACAGAGCAGGATACAAAGAAGAGAAAAAGGGGTCATATCAAAAATGAATTGCAGGAAAAGCAGTAAATAGTCAGCTGATGACAGTGATGATGGACATAGAAAATGCCTAAGGATTGTTACATTTAAGATACCTTGATAGTGAGGAATTAATGGAGAGAAATTGTCATTGCTAGATTGGACAAGGTTTACCATATGGAGTATATCTTGTCTTTTACAGCGCCAAAGGGAACTTCAGGGGCATTCAACTATCTGATGGATGTACTTCATATATTTGATAGGCAAGATTTATTTCATTGTATGATGATGATGGAGGCAGTACTCAAAAATTACACTTAGAAATATTGAGTCTAATTCTTTTGGGAGATTTTAGATAATTGATGGAATCCTCAACTGACGAAAATGATCAAAGTGATTTCTGGAGTATTCACAAGATTGGAGATTATACTTGGAGATTATATGAAGTTGTGGAGTTTGCATTTGGTAGTGAGATGGGATTGTCCTTCATATGTGAGTTGAAAAGAAGATATCCGTATTCAAAGGAATTATTGCAAAGAATGCTTTGATATGGATTAGAAGTTGAAGGAAAGGCACTGTTGCCTTGGATTTGATAAGATTCCTAGATACAGATTGGTAAAGTCACTGATGCTGTGGAATGGACTTGAGAAGGTTTTGAGTGTTGGTAACCACCACACAACAATTATGGTCATCAGTTCACATGCTTACAGGCTATAAGACTGGCTAGTCCATAAGCAAACGGCTTGTGGTAAAGACTTCTCAAATCCGTTTATGGTTGACAATTTACCAAAAATTGTAGGGTTTTCAACTCACCTTGCTTCATGGTGAAGAGTTGGCTAGTCCAAGATCAAACTAGTGGGGAGGGCGTCTTGGTAAAGGTCTACTCAAATCTGTTCATAGATGATAGTGTACTAAAATATTTATGTTTATCAATTGCACCATGTTATGGCATTGAAGCATTGGCAGTCCAAAAGAAACGGTATTTGGTAAAGGGGACAAAGAAATTCCGTTGATGGTTGACAGTTTACCAAAAACTGTATGGTAATTAACTCACCATATTTTTTAAATAAAGAGTTAACTATCCCAGAGCAAACGGCTACTGGTAAAGGAACATCAAATCCGTTTATGGCTGGTAGTTTGCCAAAAACAACAAAGCCAACTTAGTTGGATTGTTGCTGAAAAGGTGTTGCAGTGTTGCTGAAAAGATAAAGTTGTTGATAAAGATGGAAATATTATTAAAGTTCACGATCAAGATGTGTTAAAGTGTTTGGATACATCCTACAAGAACTTAAGAAGATTAACCTGAAGAAACATGAAGTTAAAAGAGTTCAACAATCATGTTTAGGGGAGGATTGTTGGGAATTATTCATTCCTGATTAGTACGTAGTTGATAAATACTTTTTTGTACCGATAGTTATAGTTAGTACTGACAGTACAAAGTGTTAAGTACTGATCAGTTAGTTAGTACCGTTAGTAGAAAATAGTTAGTACCGTTTAAGAGATATGTATGAGATATTGTAGGAAAAGATATGTATTATATTTTATGCGTTTTGTAAGCCTGTTAGGGTTTATCCTTTGTCTATAAAAGGAACCCTCATGGCATAGTTAGAGATATCAGTTCAATATACATCTCTACAATCATGTCTAATAGTTAGTAATATGTAATCACGTTTAACAATTATAGAAATCAAAGTTTACGTTATCATTGTTCTTCTTAATACGGCTTGTGTAGATTCGCATATACAATTAGTATTCTAGGCAGTGTTTCTATATAGGCTATTTGTATTTATACCAAGTTGGTATCACCCTTAGCAGGCGCAAAGATCTGTTCGTTGGGGGACTCTCAGACTCTTGGGAACTTGGTTTTAAGGGATGTTTGCCATTTTAGCATTTCAGCCCTTTTTGGGCTTATTTTTTGCTTTTCAATATAAGCTGGTAAACCCTCTTATTTTTCTTTAGGTATAAAATTGCTCAAAGTTCTTTTCTTAAGATTTTTCAGAATTTTATAAATTCGTTTTAATATTTTTTAGATTAAATGTTTTTTAATTCATAAAAATTAAAATAAAAGTCAAAAAATAATAATTCTTTTTTCTAAAATTATTTTTAATCATTTTAAATTAGGGACTTTTTTAAATAAATTTTTATTTTCTAGGTTAAATTTGATAATTTAAAATTTTAAGTCGCGTTTTTAGATTCCCGTTAACATTTTAGGTCTAATTTTTAATTGCTTTAATTAATGCTTGCATTTATTTGTTTTTGCTTTTGTTGTCGAAATAGAATACCCACACTAATCTTGATTATTCAATCACGCAATCACAAACTTAATCACAAACTTAATTCACGCTTTGTTGGGACTACGTCCCGGCATGGGCGGAGACAAATGGGGGGCCCAAAGGGCAAGTGCCCCCCTAGCGAAAAAATTTGTAGTGTAAATTTTCGAAAATATCTGATTTTTTTCGTAATTTGCCCCTCCTAAGAATCACATTTTGTAAGTGTTAGTTATTAATAAAAATATCCAAAGTGTGCCCCCTCGAGCTAACTTTCTGGCTCGCCCTGCTGTCCTTGAAAGGTTTTGAATTTTACTTTGGTTAAAAGTAATTCTCTTAAAAACTTTACGGAATACTTACTCTTCTTATTATTTGACATTTTAGCTATTAGTTATATATTAAATATATACTAAGTATATATGCTATTATGCTATAAGTTGAGTATCAAATTTTTGGTGCCGCTTCCGTGGAAGTGTGTGCGATTATCATGTTTACGTTTGAAGATTAGTGTTTGAAGACCCTTCCTCGTGAAGTTACCGCTTTCAATTGTGAATATTTTTTTCTTATTATAAAAATATAAAAATACAAAAATATTTTATTTTTATCAAGTAATCAAAAATACAAAAAACAAATCAAATAACCAATAAAATATCCGTGTCGTTAATCGTTAAATCGGCTCACCTTTGGAATTACAAACTATAAGAGAGGTATAAGGAGGGTTGATCCTACGAACTTCGACCCGAAAGGAGAAGGTTTTTAAAAACGCTTCGTGCTTGCCCGCTCCTCCACTTTTTTGTGCGTTTTTCTAGAGAGCTACCGTGAACTTTTGACTAATCGGACCAAAAATATTTAATTTTTGATTTCTTTTTTCCTTAGTGCATGCGCACTCGCTCTTCATCAAATTTAATTACCGAATCTTCCACGACTCCGAAACGTCGTAATCGTAGACGTTCCAAGCAAAGAGTCGAGCCATTTTCTCTTGAAAAGACTTCCGTAGGTACGATGGATGCGTCACGTACTATGGCGGAGTTACTCCAAGCACCCACCGAGGATTACGAAGATGCTATCATTATTCCCGTTATTCTTCCCTTCCCCCCACTAGAGAATTTTGTGCTTAAACATGGTCTTCTAAATCTTGTAACTTCAAAACAATTTTACGGATTTGAGAAAGAAGATCCTCATGCACTTTCGTTGGTTTAACAAGATTACTTCCACGATTAAGTATAGAGATGCGCCTAATTCGTCGATTAAGCTTATGCTTTTTCTCTTTTCTATCGCGAGGGCAGCCAGTTTGTGGCTCGAAATGAACACCCTCAGTTCTATTCTCTACTTGGGGAAGATCTGTTTCTCAAGTATTTAAACCAATTCTTTCCTCCTTCAAAAACTACAAATCTCCGGAATGAAATTACGAATTTTCAACAACATTTTGATGAATCATTTTGTGAGGCATGGGATCGTTTCAAGGATCTCCTTCGTGCATGCCCACATCACGGTTTTACGGAGTTGCGTCAACTTGATACCTTCTACAATGCTTTAACCCCAACCGATCAAGATTCTTTGAATGTCGCCGCCGATGGTAATCTTTTGACTAAAACTCCTCGAGATGCTTTGACAATTATTGAAAACATGTCAAAAGTTCACAACTCACGAAACAAACCGATTGTGTCAAAAGTGAGTACGAATGCTCCTTCTTCTTCTACCCCTTATTCTCCCGAGATTGCCGCTCTTGTCGACGCCGTTAAGGCTATGCTTGCTTAGAAATCTTCTCCTCCAGCTTCCGTGAAAGCAGTTAAGGGTAATTGTTTAATTGTGGTGGTCCGCATCCTTACACAATGTCTTGCCACCGATGGCAACATTTTTCTAGAATATCGAGATAATATTTCAAGGATATGTTTCAGCAGCCGCAGTAAACTATAATCAGGGAAATACCAGTACAGTCCTTAGAGTGTAGCTACAACTTGACCAAGGGTTTGCTCAACCGAATGTGCAAAATAATCAAACCCGGTACAATCAAGGTTACAATCAAAACAGAGGAAATAATCAAGGAAATCTGAATTATCAAACTTTGTTTCAGCAAACTCAAGTTGCTCCTTCGAATGAATTGTCGGACTACAAGAAGATAAATGATGCTAATATGAAAGCTATGCAAAATCAAATAAATAATGTAAAAAACGAATTGAGAAATGAAATGCAAACTTCAATACAAACTTCAATGTCAAATCAAACCAATAAGCTTAAGAATACGATGGCTAGTTTTTTCCAAATGAATACCGCTTCTTCTTCGGGTTCGGGTTCACTTCCTAGCAACACCATTACAACCTGAGAGGTGACTTGAAAGCAATCACCACCCGAAGTGGTATTTCTTATGATGGACCTCCAATTCCTCCACCTTTTTCTCCTCTTCCCAAGGTGGTGGAACGGGAACCCGAGGTGACAAAGGATATGGTGCAATAGAGCACCGAAAACATCCAACCTCCGGTAGTCCAAATTCAAGCTCCAATTGATGAGCCCGTTGTTTCTCCTAAGCCTAAACACAACCCAAACCCCCAACAGCTATACTTATACCTTCGAGAGCCAACAAACAAAAGCTCCATAAAAAGATGATAATATAGCCTCGAAATTTGTTGAAAATTTTAGGAATACATTCGAGTCAGTTTCGTGATGCTCTATTCATATGTTGAAATTTGCTTCAATGTTTAAAAGTCTCCTTAATAACAAAGAAAAATTGTTTGACTTAGCTAAAACACCAGTGAATGAGAATTGTTCGGCGGTTATCCTAAAAAAGTTACCCGAAAAACTTGGAGACCCTGGCAAGTTTCTTATTCCATGTGATTTTCCGGAGTTAGTTGAATGTTTAGCTTTGGCCAATCTTGGTGCAAGCATCAACTTGATGCCTCTTTCCATATGGAAAAAGCTTCACTCCCCGAACGTACTCATACTCAAATGATTCTTGTATTGTAGACCGATCGACCTATAGTCATGGTATTGCCGAATGATGTCTTTGTAAAAGTAGGGAAGTTCCATTTTCGGACCCAGACTTCTATAGTCGTCTGATTTTAGAGTTGTTGATCCTCGGGTTTCCTTAATTCTCAGGAGACCCTTTTTGAGGATGGCACGTGCTTTGATTGATGGTTACGGTGAAGAATTAACTCTCCGAGTTGATGATGAAGCCATAACCTTTAAAGGTGGTTAAACTTCGAGATATTCCTACAATGATGTTGTGTCGATTAATCGAATTGATGACATAGAGTGGCTTGTGAGGTGTCTGCTCAAGAAGTGCTCGGTTATCGAATAGTATTACGATGGCAATCTCACTGTCTTTCGATCTATCTTTTACTTTTCCTCCTCTCTCACTCCTTTTGAGAAGTGACTTCATTTTGGAAGAAATCGAAGCCTTGTCTTACGAATGATTCAATTCCACGGGGAATTGTGATGACGACTTTGATCCGGTAGGGACCTTTTTCTACTCGAGTATTTATTAACGCTGATCATTCATCTCCTCTCCCTCGAAAGAACTTCATGGTTGAGGAACTTAAAATCGTAAAATCTTTCTATTGATGATCTTCGGAGCTTGAGGATCGTGGATTTTACTTCATCTAAGTATCATTTTTAGAGGGTAACGATAATACATCATAATTGCTAAAAACTCTAAAAGAAGATGAGAAGTACACTTCTAAGGTATTAAAGTACACAAGTGTGTATTGCTTGGAAAATCTCGTATCTAATGGGCATTTACCTTAATTTTTGCACTCACAAAATATTAATGAAGATGACTCTAAACGGCAATTCAACTCAAAGATGGGTGAAACCCAAAAATTCATGAGGTTATCAAAAAGGAAGTTATCAAACTCCTTGATGCCGGATTGATTTACCCTATCTCCGATAGCCCGTGGGTTAGCCCCGTTCATTGTGTGCCTAAAAAGGGTGGTATAACCGTAATTGAAAATGAAGATAATGAGTTGATACCTACTTGATTAGTTACGGGATGGCATGTATGCATTGACTACCGAACGTTAAATGATGCCACTCGTAAAGATCATTTCTCATTACCATTTATGGACCAAATGCTTGAAAGACTCACAGGAAACGAATACTATTGTTTTCTATATGGTTTCTCGGGATATTTTCAGATTCTAATTGACCCGCAAGACCAAGAGACGACCACCTTCACTTGCCCTTATGGGACGTTTGCCTACCGACGCATGCCTTTCGGCTTATGTAATGCTCCGGGCACGTTCCAAAGGTGCATGATGGCCATTTTCCATGATATGATCGAGGAAACAATAGAGGTCTTTATGGATGATTTCTCGGTCTTTGGGGATTCTTTCTCCTCATGCCTCTCCCATTTAGACAAAATGCTCAAACGGTGCGAAGACACTAATTTAGTTCTAAATTGGGAGAAATGCCATTTTATGGTAAAAGAAGGCATTGTTCTAGGACATAAGATTTCAAAGTCCAGAATTGAGGTCGACAAAGCTAAAGTTGATGTTATAGCTAAACTCCCTCATCCGACTTCTGTTAAAGGCATTCGAAGTTTTTAGGTCACGCCGGGTTCTATCGTCGATTTATTTAATATTTTTTTAAAATCGCCCCGCCGATGACCCATCTTCTTGAAAAAGATACCCGTTTCATCTTCTCAAAGTAATGTATTGAAGCATTTAACATACTTAAGAAGAAGTTAACACAAGCTCCGATTGGGACCTACCATTTGAAATTATGTGTGATGCTAGTGATTACGCGGTAGGTGCAGTCTTGGGGCAACGTAAGACCAAGCATTTTCAGCCTATACACTATGCGAGCAAGACTATAACTGATGCTCAAGCTCATTATACTACTACGGAGAAAGAATTATTAGCCGTGGTGTATGGTTTTGAGAAATTATGTCCTTATTTAGTCTTGTCGAAAACCATAGTATATACGGACCACTCGGCTCTCAAATATCTTTTTGCCAAGCAAGATGCTAAACCGAGATTGCTCTGATGGATTCTCCTACTCTAAGAATTTAATGTCATTATCCATGATAAAAAAAGGAGCGGAGAATCTCGCGGCCGACCACTTATTAAGACTTGAAAATCCCCACCAAGATTTTCTCGAGAACAAGGAAATTACCAAAACATTTCCTCTTGAGACTCTTGGTATGGTTACCTTTCATGGTGATTCTAGTATCCCATAGTTTGCCGACATTGCAAACTACCATGCGGGGAATTTTATTGTGAAAGGGATGTCGTCCCAACAAAAGAAAAAATTCTTTAAAGATGTTAAGCATTATTTTTAGGACGACCCCTACTTTTTTAGAATTGATGCGGATCAAGTGATTAGACGGTGTGTTTTTGCCCAAGAAGTTGTTGCCATCCTCACAGCTTGCCCTAATGGACCCACCAGGGGACCTCATGGTGCCAACTACACCGCTAAAAAAGTCTTTGATTCTGGTTTTTATTGGTCGACTATTTACCAAGATGCCCATGACTTGGTCACATGGTGTGGCGCTTGTCAACGTCAAGGCAAAATCTCGCAAAAAGATGAAATACCCCAAAATGCAATTTAAGTATGCGAGATCTTTCTTCTATTTCGCGAAGGTTATCTAGACGGCGGATTTGGTATTTGGATATTATTTGTATCAATGATTTGGCCAATAATGAATGATTCATTATGAAATGTTATAAATTTGATCACTAAATAATATAATATAATAATAATTAAATAAAGAAGAGCTAGAAAAAGAAAAAAAATCTTTATTTCTATTCTGAAATGTTGATGTAGTAAGGATTAAATCAACCAAGTATTCAATCTTTTCTTGTTTAATGAAGAAACTGAGTTTTAGATGTATACAGAGGGAAAGCCGTGTGCAATGAAAAATGCAAGCACGGCTTGGGGAGGGATGACGTATGGGGCATCGATTTCATAGCGCCATTCTCGTCTTCTCGAGGGAATAAGTACATTCTCGTGGTCGTTGACTACTTGTCTAAATGGGTTGAAGCAAAAGTGCTTCCCACTAACGATGCCCGAGTTGTCGTGAAAATTTTAAAATCTCTCTTCGCACGATTTGGAACTCCTCGTGCTATAATTAGTGATCGCGATACTCACTTTTGCAATGACCAATTTGCAAAGGTCATGCTTAAGTATGGAGTTACTCACCGTCTTTCTACTGCATATCATCCATAAACGAGTGGACAAGTGGAGGTTTCAAATCGTGGTTTGAAACGTATCTTAGAAAGGACTGTAGGCGAAAATTGTGCTTCATGGTTCGATAAATTAGA
>BQNB010107816.1:0-23085 GCA_026074375.1 Tanacetum coccineum | reverse complement strand
ACAAGTATATTTTTGCTATTTTTAGTGTATTTGTGGTCATTTAGGGTCATTTTTGGTAATAACGGATATGTGTATTTTATACTTATCAAGCACATGGCCTCTCTTTTGCTTACTTTAGCCGCGGCAAGCACCAACAACCTCCAACACATCAATCTACTTTCCTAGACCTCCACACCTAAATTTCTAGATTATACACCTCCCTAACTAGACCCTCTTTGTGTCAAGACCAGATCATAACCCTTGCTCCCTCTATGTGTCAAGACCAGATCATAACCCTTGCTTACTCCTTATACCTTCAAATGGGTATAAATAGGACTCCTATGTGTTCATTTTTCTTCATCCCCCACTTCCTCCTCTATAACCCTTACATAGAAGCAATCCTTTGCTCTAATAGATCCTAAGTGATCTTAAGAAGGCTCAAGTACAGAAAGGAAGCAAAAGAAACCAAGAAACAAAGCCCGAGAGTCGTTACTCTAGCCGTACGAAGCCGAAAGTCCCGATTCTGACCCGTTTCCAAGCCATAAGCTCAAACCAGGTTCTCTAAACTTATAATCTGCTCATGTAACGTTATAATGTTCATATGATCTTGATAAAATCATAATATAAAGCTTTGAACTCAAAAACCTAAGTGTTATGCCTTTTTGATCCAAAACCGTACACCCGAAACCCTAATTTCATGTTTTTACTTAAACTATGGGTTAAACTTGTAAACTTTTGTTATAATCAATCCTAATAAGCTATTATAATGTTAAAATAAGTACTTTGATAAGTTATAAGAGAATTTGATCTTAAAACCCGCGCGTTTTCATTTTAAAACCCTAATTTGACCCGTTTTACTTCCTAGCTTAACGAATCGTTAATTTAAACTTACGTTGTGTTAAATCTTCATATTTTAGTTTATTATAACTTATAAATGTCTATTGAAATGTTAAATTAAGCTTGCATGGCAATTTGGACATGTTTTATAATTATAATCCATGCAAGGGGTATATATCGTAATTTTCAGGAACTTATAACTAAAAGGACCAAATATGTCATTTTATCAAAGTTATAACTACAACTGTCTATTATGTAACTTTTTAAAGTACAAGGTTTATTTTGTATATCAATAAAATTTGAAGGACCAAAGTCGTAAAAGTGCAAACCCTAGGGGTCTATTTGCAATTTTTCAAAACCCCAGGGTCTAAAATGTAACATTTTGAAAAAGTGTAAAATCATATCCAAAACATTATATGTCATAACTTTAATTAACGCTCCTCGTGCTTAACATCTCTAGATATTGAATAAAATGCTTAAAACTGCTTATGTTCTAATCATTATATCATTCATCATCGATGTGCTTTCAAAAACCATGTCCCGGATTCATATCATACCACAATACTAGGGAGCTTCATATTAAGGAGTTTCATCTTGGTATTACGTTCTGACTGAGTTGTTGGGTTTACGATTTAAAGTGCCCTAGCTCCTCAAACGTTTACTGAATGACTTCTGAACTATGATGGCCCGAACGGTGTTATGATAATTTTTATATCAAAACCAACATCGATATCCAAAAACTTATATATACAATCAAACTAAGACTTGCCATATATTAACCCAGGTTGTCTGTGATTGCCGTGTTGAAGCCGTTACTTTCATTCCCTATACATTAGCTATCAATTTCCCTATAACTGTTCAGGTGAGTTCATAGCCTCGCATTTCAATCTTTTTATAAACCCGCGAGGGGGATACATTTGTATAAATCATGAATGCATTATCTATATATGCCTATTTCAATTTACTATTGACCTAAGTAAACATGCCTTTGCCTTTAAGTCCCATAATCTATGAACCGTTAATTTACTCTCGTAGTAAGCGCGAATGATGTGTGGAATAGATCTATTTGGGATGGACTTCCAGTGGTGTACCAGTTAAGTGTAACAATTGCACATCATTAGAATTCACGCGGGTTTTTGCAAAGGTGCACGCCAGGGGGCAATATTATCATTATAACTAAGGCATCAGCTTCATGAGCTATGGCAAAATTAACAGTATGTTTTTCACAATTACCGGGTATATTTCTATTCGTAACCCGAATTATCGATTTGCTTTTCAATTTATATTACTTAAATACCTAGGGATTTCATAAACCTTTGTGTGACTTTTTAGCATGTTTTATCGCAGGTAACTATTGGCACGGAGGGCGAGGACATGACGATGGAAAAAACGTTATCATTCAACTATATTGTTATAGATTTTGGACCTCTCATTTGTAAAAACTCTGAAGAATTATTGATATGAAAAACTTATTTTCATAAACGACTCTTTTTGATTTCGATTTTCTAAGCTATGATCTGTTGTACCTTGAAAGTAATACCAAACAGATCTAGCTTCCGACTGCGATATGTTAAAAAATGGGGTGGCTAAGATCGATGCTCACTAAGAAAAGCTACTTCCTACGGTATTCTGCCCTCGGAATCCACCCCTAAGAACTTGTGATTCGACTTTCTTCTAGGATCACCAAGATCAACTAGGAGTCTAGGACCACTAAGAACTTCCCCTTGGAAGTATACCAAAACCCCAACTTGATCACCCAATGATCTAGGCTTGATCACTAAGATACAAGACTTCCCTTACAACAAAATTAAAACATAGTTGATTATTTAAATCAAGTCCTAACCTAATCTAGAGACTCGATTCTAATCGAAAGGGTATAAGAAAAAAACCCTCGACTAATAACAAACAATTATGGATTAGGTGCTTGTGTGTCTCTCTTGCAGATATGTAGGTCCTTATAAACAGGATCTCAATGAGCCTTACACGACTTATAGTCCTTTGAATGAATCCAAAGATACTATGAGAGACAATAACTATGAATATAAATATTGACGCGGAATATCAATATCTATACCAAGATGAACACAAGAACAAATATCAAACTTGCTATTACTATTACTATTTGATTGTAAATTCTCAATCAACTCATATGTTTACAATACTATTCTATGTTCCTTTTATAAACTTAAGGAACCCTAAACGCGTTAAGAGATAATGCTTATCTCTTCCTAGATTAACGCTAAGTGATAATCATTACTATAATTACAACAGACTTAACTGTCTGGTCAAACAGTATTAACTTTAATACTGTCAGACTTAAGTTAATGCTGGCAGACTTAACTTGCTCTACCAGACTTAACTTCTATTACTAACAGTATTAAGTCTTTTATAATATATTTCCCAACAATCTAGTCAACCATATTAAATACCATAATTAAGTATTCAATATGTTTCTAACTATGTGGTCAACATTAATCAAATGTATTCAATACTTCCATAACCACCCAATAAACTTTCATCAACAAAAGTCTCAACCCATAAATTCTTTCAATCATCATTAATGTCTTCAATCAACATTAATGTCTCTAGTTGAAACTTCTCTTTTATCATTGACTAGTAGCAGGATCTTTCAATAGTATTAAGAAGACTTTTAATTCCCAACAAACACTAAGACCTCTCAAGCTGCAGAGATAACTAAATTAAAGGAGAGTGGTCAAGAAGCTAGTAAGGAGAAAATAAGTCAAGAACATCCAGGGCTTAAAAGGAATTAAGGAAGGTTCGTAATCTGTCACAAGTTGTTTCCTCTAATGATAAAGGTTTGGGTACTCAGGAGGATACATCCAAACAGGGGAGGAAAATTACTGATCTTGATGCTGATGTAGAGGTTACTTTGGTTGATGAGGCTCAGGGGAGGATTGATGATAATTAATGTTTGATACAGGAGTTTTTGATGATCAAGAAGATAAAGTTGAAAAGGCAGTTAGTACTGCTGAAGTTACTACTTCTAGTGCTACAACAACAACTATTGATGAGTTGACTCTGGCTCAGACCTTAATAGAGATCAAAGCTGCTAAACCTAAGGCTGTTACAACTGCTGCTACAACAACTACAACTGTTGTTATAAGACCCAAGGCTAGAGGAGTTGTAGTTTAAGAGCCAAGTGAATTTAGAACAACAACATCATCTTCACAAACTTCACAACTTCTATAGGTTAAAGACAAAGGCAAGGCAAAGATGATAGAACCTAAGAAGCCTTTGAAAAATAAAGATCAAATTTTGGTGGATAAAGAAATTGCTCAAAGACTTCAAGAAGAATTGTAAGCTAAATTAGAAGAAGAGGAAAGGCTAGCAAGACAAAAAGAAGAAGAGGATAACTTAATTTCATGGGATAATACTCAAGCTATGATGGAGGCAGATTATGAGTTAGCTCAGAGACTACAAGTAAAAGAACAAGGAGAGCTGACCATTGAAGAAAAATCAAAACTGTTTGTAGAGCTCATGGACAAAAGGAAGAAGCACTTTGCAAAGGTTAAAGCTGAAGAGATCAGAAGAAAACCACCAACTAAAGCCCAAAAGAGGAATCAAATGTGTACTTATTTGAAAAATATAGCTAATTACAAACATAGTCAGTTGAAGAACAAAAATTTTAAAGAAATTCAGATGTTATTTGACAATACTATGAAGTGGGCAGATTCATTTGTTCCTATGGATACAGAGGTTGTGGAAGGAAGTAAAAGTCAGGTAGAAGGAAGTAAGAAGAGAACATGATAAGAACTCGAGTCTGATAATTCAAAGAAGCAAAAGATAGATGAGAATGTAGAAGCTGAAGTGGATGTTTCATAAACGACTCTTTTTGATTCGTTTTCTAAGATTATGACTGTTGTACCCTTGAAGTAATACCCCAGATTAGCTTCCGCTGCTATATGTAAAAATGGGGGTGTTACACATTTTGTGGTCAACTTTGTTATACGAAGTAAGTCATTCTCTCTCACTCTCGAGAAATTCAGTTAAATCTTAAAAATCCCTTTCAAAGGTCAAGTGTCACACACCGACATGTGGTTACTCGACTACTTGTCAATAAGTGCTCCAAGTAAAGGTCGTTATAAAACCACTCCTCCTTCTCCAAATGTCATCAAGTCTCTTATTCAAGTTCCTCGACAAGGTTAAGTTACTCGTACCAAAAACGAGAAACCCGTTGTCTTAGATAAAAAAAATTAACCCGCGAATTTCAACCTCATACGAAACCATGGGTTGATATCATTCGTGAAACCGTCATTTGTTTAGGAGGTCATCGGGATCATGTCTCCGCGTGTCTTTGTCATATGCTTTATTGCATCGAAACCTCCACTCCATACAATCTAGCATTTTTCATTCTCAAATGAATGGAAAAAGACTCGAAACAAACCTAAAGAACTTTTGCCTTATGGAATGCTTTTGACTAGATTGTTCAAACATGTTGTGTCCATCTTCCTGAGTTAGAAATTGATCACTACCTCTCATATGATCGAGTCATGCATCCCCTCGCTCCTCATTATGAGTGAAAGACGTGATCGAATCATGGCAAGAAAAGACCTCATGATTCAAATGCTAGCTCATCTTCCACCGCTCTAAATCATCCATCCTCATTTCATCCGTTAGATGACATTGTTGATGAAAATGATGAAGAATCGTTTTGTTCCAACTCTTCTTCTCTTTCTCAAAACGTCTCTTCCTCGTCCAATGTTTTCTCTAGAGTCCTTCAAAACCCTCCTCATGAAAGTCAAGACTTGAACACCTACCTCTCCGAAACTATAAATCTTCAAACTCAACATCGAGATGATCACCGGAAAGGGTTAAGGTCAATTGGAAAAGATCTCAAGGACATGATGAATGGAAAACAGAAGTGAACATGTTTGAAAAACTATTAGAGATTTTTATTCTTATCTATATTATCTAGTACATTATGCTTTAACTTTTTAATCTACTCATTAGGACTAGGAATGGTAAAAGACGATTTCATGTGACTTGGATAATCTTTTCAATTTTATCATCCTATCAACTTTCTGTGTGAACTAATTCTAGGAGATTATAACATGCGTATAAAATTATTATATGCTAAATGATTTGCATCTTAATTTAGGACCTTATATTCTTGCTTAAAATTAGTTGATTCTTAAATTTGGAAGATGGTGAAATCATTGGACATAACAAAGGGAAAAACTAGAAAATCTAGCTCTCTCTAGAAAATGGCCCCCATAAAGAACAGGCGGCCCCCCAATATATATGGGACCGGCCAACAATATGGGATCGCCAACAGGAGGGAACGAAATTTTTAAGTTTACCTCTTTTTTTGTATCTTTGACCTTCTTATACATAGTCTCATGCTAGCATTTCCCTCTTTAGCCAAACCACTTCTTGCACCTTTTATCACTCAAACCATGCTTTGCCATTTAACTCATCTTTCCTTCTTCATTCACCATCACCAACTTATTCTTATTATCATATTCATTCTCACCATCAATGTCTTGCTCAAACCACCATCCAAACTTCTCTAGAAAATCAAGAATGTCAATAAGACAAGTATGAAAGCGCAAGAAATCTACTCCAAAATCATCACCTCCTTCCCAAAATGACTCACATCTATTTCCTCCAAGAGTACATCTTCAATCTCCTTCACCACCATCCTATAATCCACTAAGAGATCAAATGATTAACCAACTTCACAACATCTCTACCATTCTTGATTCACACACTACCCATCCAATGCCTACATTCATGCACCACCTTCACCACCACTACAACCAATTCATCCTCCCTCTCATGCTCAAGTTGAATTTCACTCAAGTTTTTGTCATTATTGCAAGAATTCTAGAAACCGATTCCACTCCTTAAGAAATGAAATCAAATTCATTCAATTACTTCTCACCCGTCTCATACCTCAAACTCGCACTCCTCTAAACCATGTTTCACCAACCTCATCCTTTTCCCTTTTTAATTAATCATTCTCATTTGATTAATCTACTTAAATAATCGACCATCCATCTTTTGATTATGACATCTCCTATGAATCAAGAATCAACTACTCTAAACATAATTTAATATTTATGTTATGCATGCTCATCTTTTCTTGTATTATCATAAGCTTGCCATCTATGATGATTGTATGAACTTAGTGGAATGATAAATGAAATCACTGTATGAATTACTTAGAAGTGTGATTATCTTTGAGACATTTGTCATGATATTGCCATCACGTAGATATATTGTCTTGCACTTGCACCTCTAACATTGTTTTGTAGCCAACAATTTTCGTAAGATCGATCCCTTGGTGCCCCAAACGAGGAGGAGTCTACATCAAGAGGGAGTCTTGATATCATCAACTTCTTTCTTTCTACAACAATTCGACGATCATCCTTTTTGAATTTGACAAAAAGGGGGAGAAATGGAATGAAACTCATTAATAATCTTGAAACATTTAATTTTATACAAAATGAGTTTATATTTTGTCATCATCAAAAAATGGGAGATTGTTAATACAAATAATGTCTAAAACGTCATTTATATTTTTTGACCTCTCAACGTTTTGATAATAACAAAATGTAAAAATGTTTACAAATTATTAATCGTAAAATTTCATTTATAAGATTAATCACTTAAGGTATGTACAAACAAATCATTAAGCATGATTAGTGGTCAAGAAAATATTTTCTCTTAACCATTACATTTTCACAAAAGTATTTCTACAAAATAAATATACAAAAATACTTTTTAATAAAAGAAAAAGTTTTATTTAAATAATAAAATTTGAATCTGATTTTCCCCCAAAATAGAAGCTTCTATACCAGAAACAACATTTCTCACAAAAAGACAAAAACATGAGCGTACTCTAGTGGTAGTCCTCTTATAGGCCTGGCGGCCCCCAGATATATCTGGGACCGCCGGGACTGCCACCAGCTAGCCGTTGGGATTCCTGACTATAAATATTGCATTGTTTCTGGCAGAAAAATATACCTTTTTGCATGAATTTTTTAGATAACTTTCTCTCTCTAAAATCCTTCTTTCTCTCTCTAAATCTCTTGATCACTAACATTTTTTGATCTTGTTTTAAGTGATCCAATCTCATCTCATCTTTCTCATTCTTCTATCAAGTGCAAGAGAAGAACATTCGTATTTTCCAAGAAACGAATTGTTATTTAGTGATCTCTCCTCTCTTCTTCTAAGTATCAAATCTCTATTGTAATTATTTTGTGTAATTGTGTGATTCGGATTATGTGTAAATCTGATAGTGTAGATCTTATGATTGTATAGTGCTTGTGAAGTGGTAGATTGGTTCTAGCTAAGAATATGACTCAACATTTAGCTTAGTGTCGGAAAACAACGTAAGCGACGTGTAAACGTTTTTCTCCGCCTAAAGGGAGCTTGTTGACATAGTGAAATCTTGAGTAGGATACTTGAGGAGTAGAGTAGGGCGAAGAGGAACTTCGTAGCCGAACCGCTATAAATCTTGGTGTCTTGGTTTGATTGTTCCTTTCCTTGTCTCTTTATATTATTGTCATTGTTATTTAGTATTAGTTTAGATATTTATATTGTTGATTCATATTGTTGATTGGTTGAACATACAACTCGAATCTAAGTATTTTGAAAGCAAACTTTTAAAACGTAAAATGAACCTGTAAACTATTCAACCCCCCTCCCCTCTTTAGTTTCCATAGAAAGCACAAAAGCAAGCAGTTGAATTCTGCTAGCATAATAATGTCTTGTTTCTCCAGCAATTTATCCTTTCCTCCACTTTGTGAAACAGAACCTTACAGTCCATGACACTAAGTCTTTTAGCTAAAAGAGGGACACCAAGATATCTAACTGGTAGAATTTCCAGCAAGTCTTGTCTTTCCCAAGTTTGGATTAAGGCTAGAGACTTGACTGAATTCATCCAAGGATTTCTTTATAACTTCCAAAGAACCCTTATTTTTTTTACACAAGACTAATAAGTCATTAGCAAAGCATAAATGTAAAAGTTTAAGCTCCTTACATCTAAAGTGGTACTTATAATCTTCAGATTCTTTGATGATTTTACTCATGATTAGATTGAAAACCTCCATTACAAGAGTAAACAGATAGCGGGGATATAGGATATCCTTGCCTAAGACCCCTTCCACCCTTAAAGAACCCATGAATCTCACCATTTAAGCATATTGAAAATGCATAGGAAGTGATGCAGGAAATAATCCATTTTACCATCTTATTTGGAAAACCAAACTTCTCAAGAATATCTTCCAAAAGATTCCAATTCATTGTATCATAGGCTTTCTGGATATCAATATGCATAGCATAACTCTTTGGCCCATTCTTCTTGTTATACCCTCTCAAAAGCTCTTGAGCTATCAAAATGTTATCCTGAATATGCCTCCCAGGGATAAATGCACTTTGATTTATATTCACAATCTTACTCAAGCCTTGCTTGATTCTGTTGGTGAGGATTTTGCTAATACACTTATAAATGACATTGCAGCATGCTATAGTTCTGAATTCTAAAACTTTACTAGGAGTAGTGATCTTAGGAATCAGAGAAATAAGAGTGGCATTTATTTCTCCTAAGATTTTTCCACTTATGAAAAATTCCTTCACGACCAGGCATACATCACTTCCCATAACCTTTCAAGCTTTCTTGAAGAATTCAGAAGAGAATCCATCAGGACCAGAAGCTTTGTTGCTGTAAATATCAAAAATGGCATTTTGACTTCATCATTAGATACTTCCTCTATCATTTTAATAGCATCTTCCTCATTAATCTTTTTGATGAACAAACTTTCCTCAATGCTCTTCACAGGATTTGAATCTCCTAAAAACTTTTTAAAGTGCAGGACATATTGCTCAGCAACACTGTTTCCTTAATAAACTTTCCCATTTTCATCTTTAATGCTTTCAACTCTGCTCTTGTTTCTTCTGGCTTTGATCATACTGTGGAAGAATGCAGTATTTTTATCTCGCTCTCTTAACCATTGAAGTTTAGCTTTTTGTTGCAAAAGGCTTATTTCATCTTTGCTTGCTTTAATGTAATCATTCAGGGTTTGAGCAGCTAAAAATCTAGCCTTTAAATCAAAAGAATTCTTATCAACATCCTCTTGTCTTATTTTCAACTCATCTTTTAAAGTCTTTGCTCTGTCATATACATTTTTTTTGACTCCATCTACAAGCTTTCAAAGGCTTTTTAAGATTCTTCATCTTTTTTATGAGTCTATACATATGGCAACCATGGACTTCTTCCTTCCACACATTATGCACAGTTTCAATAAATTTTCCTTTTTCCTGCAGTATAGTTAGAAAATCTGAAAAGCATTGTTTTTCCTAATGTACCCATTTTAGATGATTAGCTCAGCTGGGCTATGATCAGAAATGCCATAAGGCAGAAAAATCCCATGAGCTTTTTGATACAGCTTCATGAATTCATCATTCACGATTATTCTATCCAGCTTTTTCAAGGTCAGGCAGTTGGGATTCTTCAAAGATTTGGTCCAGGTATAATGAAAGCCACTACTACAAATGTCTTCAATTTCAAGCTTGTTGACAGCTTCATGAAATTCTTGCATATCTATGTTTCTATGTGAATACTAGCAGAGTGTTCTTCCACATTCAGAGTCACATTAAAATCCCCAATAAGAACCCATGGATGTTGTCTAACAAAACACTTTTGCCCCTCCAATTCCTTCCATAAACTTCTCCTTTCAATACTATTGTTACTTGCATACACAATGCTGTAGAAGAATTTGATTTTTGCAGGAATAGTTTACACACAGCATAAGATTGTTTGGCTTGACATATTAATCACCATAGTTCTAACCATATTATTATTCCAGCCCATCATAATCCTGCAACTAGTAGGATTATGTTGCACATTAGAGAACCAATTCCAGTTGCCAAACACTTTATTTCCCACTTTGACAATACTTTTAGTCTTCAAATGAGTTTCTATAAAAGCACAGAACTGGATTTTCTCATCCCTTAACATATTCTCAACATCCTTTTGTTTCAATTCATTATTAATACCTTTTATATTCCATACTGCCATTTTGAAATCCATTATAAAGATGGGTAAAAAATACTCAAACTTTAATTCAGAAGTTGAGTATCACTTCCATGAATCTCTTTTGCAATCAAATTCTCAATGGCTGGATCATTCACTTCCATAACATCATTCTCTTCATCACTATCATCATTCTTTCTATTTAAAGCTTCCCATCTATATTTCAGATACTGTTTCATATCATAAGTCCAGTTTTTAATCTCTTCCACCTTTGGGTTTTGTTTCCTTAGAATATACCAATCAACTATGATTTTGTCATCATAACAAATGTTATCTTGACTTTCCTCCTCTGTTACTAACACAACATACTCATTGGCACTTTTCTTTATTTCATTCACATCATCACTGTTAACTCTCCATATTCTTTCCAAAGAAGGAGGATTATCATTAGCTTTCACATTCTGACTTTCTTCAATATTCTTCTTCTTTTTCTTATTATTATCATCTTCCTCCATATTTCTTGCTTTATTCACTAGATTTTCCTTACTTTTTATCACATATTTACTAGCAACCCTTTGTTGATTGTTCTGCATATGACTAGTACTAGGGCCACTAATGTTTTTAGGGAAATTCTGTCTTTTTCTAACTCCAGTAAACATATCCTTCCTCCCATTATTACCATCAACTTCATTAATCAATTTCTCCTTACCTTGCATCCTTTCAGCATCATCTTTCATCTGGGTTTTACATGTCTTATCACTATGTCCAAACACCCCCACATTGAACACATATAGATGGGTTCCTATTGTATTCCACTTTCACAAACTTAGTCTTCTTAGTGCAATTCAAAGCATCCTTATACACAATCTCAATCTGATCTTGAATTCCTTTTTAGCATCAATTTCAACCAAAATTCTAGCATATCCGGCTCTTCCAGAACCTTTGTGACACATGGAAGCAGTTATGTTATCCATCATAACTGGTTTCCCAACCTACTGGCTAAAGCACTAATACCCCTCACACTCTAGGCCTCAAGGCGGACATTCAGTAACTTTATCCAAATAGGGATTTTACAGGGTTCAGTCTTCTCAAAAATCACATCAAGATCTCATTTTTAGACAACAAGAGGCTTTCTATTAACCATCAATGGACTTTGATCTATTACATAGTTCATTCCCTCAACATTTTTGAACTTGAAAATCCTCATATCACTATCATATGCAATTATCTCAAAAAGAGCATGTCTTCCCCACATTCTCCTTAAGTCGTATCTCAATTCTCCTATAGGCATAATACACCCCACAAAATATCCACAGACTATTAATTGCCATTTCTTACTTCCTTCCCTAACCAGTTCTTTTTCAAAAATTACAACCTCGTCTCGATTTTCATTAATACCAGTGGGAATGTATAGCAAATCCTTATTCAATTCCTCACAACCACTCCTAACAATTTTTGCATATGACTCATTATTGTTTTTATCATTATCATGCATTTCATGCATTTGATCATTTTTAGCTTTAATGACATCATTTTCAACATTACTTGTTGTGATTGTTACAGGATCAGCAGGACTTACATTACTTTGACTTTGCTTATCAGATTCAATACTTTCCTCTACATTCTCCCTCATTTCATCCCTAACCTGAGCATCATCCATCTCATACCCCTGTTTTCCACTATCACCATTATCCTCTTTTGTACAATCCTCTTCATCAACACTGTCTCTGCTTTCATCATCATACTCATCACAACCAGAATCCTTATTTCCTTCAGCATTATCAATCTTATGCTTATTCTTCTTACTTGTAATATTGTACACCGAATCCCCAAATTTCAAAGGAATTCTAGTAACATAATTAGAAGTTCTACGTTTCGGCATTAGAATTGAGCTTATAGTAAAATTTTCAAAAATCTAATTGAATATACTCTACTAACAATGAATTTTGAAAAAACAAGTTTTGGCGCCACATTAACGGATCTTCAAAAAATCTTTGAATCACAATACAAATGGCACCAGTGTGTGCGGAATCATACGCTGATTCAGGATCTGTGATTGGACTCGAGAATTAAGTAGTAAATCTGGGGATTATAAAGCTTTTTGTGAGATTTTAATAGTGGAAAAATGGCAGAAAATTTGGTTAGAAGAGAGAGAAAGGAGAGAAAAAATTTCAAAAAATTAGCTATTGCTACAATTTTTGATGATATTATGTTTGACTCGAACTCGGCTTCAGTTCCATAAACATAAACAGTTGTATTATAAAGAACTATTTCCCATGATTCAACAATATATATGTTTCTGTTAATATAAAAGATTTTGTATAACAGAAAAATATAAGCAATTAAAATATTTTTTCCCTTCTCAAAAGTAAGGTCTATGTTTAAAATATATGTTAAGTTGAACTATCTATTAGAGTGTTGGTTTTGTATAGGATTTAGCTTTTTGGTGCGAGTCAAAATCAGCAAAAATATATAATTGTGAATAACTTTTAATTATTACCAACTTACATTTTAGTGATATAAGCTATAGCTCTTATATTTTCTTTTTGACGCTAGCTTTTTTTTTACTATGTTTTTTCCCAATGATAAACATGAATAACCATTTACTAATACTTAACAGTAGTGTAAAACGACGTCGTGTGTCCTCTCACATAACTACTTTTCATTTTAACTGTTCACTTTTACAACTGTTCATGGCCCACCCTACCTTTGTCAGCCTAACCCACGGTTCGAGCCCAAGATAATTGGCCTGAGTGTGCTCCCGTTACATATTCATTTGTGTTTTTGTTAAATTTTGCCAACACAACAAGAAAGAAGAACAAAACTGCTCCAAATAAAGATTCGAACTTAAAACTAAAATGACAAAGAAAGATCTCAATTGGGTATTTTATCCATATCACTACCTTCTTACAACAACTCGCATCAAAACAAAACATTAAAAAAAACAAACTAAGAAGAAAAAGAACAAAGATCTCAGTTTGGTTTTGGTTGATATCTCATTGAGATTTATAGATCTTAAAAGATTCTTTCAACACAAACTAACCAAAGTCATCATAGATCAAATATTTGAAGCTTAATTTTTTTTATATACGAAAATTAAAAAGAAAAATAAGAACAACAAGTGTTCAAATCGTTCTCTTAGTTTCGAATAAAAAAACAAAATACTTGAAACCTACCTTTGCACAAAAGTCTCAAAC
Source organism: Tanacetum coccineum (assembly GCA_026074375.1). Classification (NCBI taxonomy): domain Eukaryota; kingdom Viridiplantae; phylum Streptophyta; class Magnoliopsida; order Asterales; family Asteraceae; genus Tanacetum; species Tanacetum coccineum. The sequence goes on along the minus strand of BQNB010107816.1, from coordinate 9,072 downwards.
GTGTCTTGATTAATTGGTTTGTGCTTCGAGTTTATTACAAGAGAATGTTTTGGTTTGTGTTTAGTTACCACAGAAGCAAAGAAGATTTGAGTTTGATTATCTTTGGACATAAAGTGTGATTGTGACTGAGTTGTGAAGCTAAGAAGAGAGGCGTGCGTCATATGTGTTAGTTAGATTTAGGGTTTGGTTTGTCAAGTTATATAGTAGCAACAAAAATTAGGTTGTAACATATGTGGGCTGCCATTTCTTTTAAATTTTGTAGAAGGATTAATTAGGCTACGGAATTTTGTACAATAGTTGGGTTGAATTTTTTTTAACAATTTTTTGTGGTAGAATTTTTAAGACAACGGTTTTTAATTGCGGACACGATTTTATAAAAATGTTGAATTAAAAAAAACACTTTAAAATACCTAATAACGAGGGGCTTGCTTAAGCCCATATAGAGATCGCTGTAAAAGACAAACATGATCAAGATGTTGTGAATCCCGAAACCCAAGAGGCTGCTGCATGTAAACAGTCTCGGATAATGAACCATGTAAAAAAGCATTCTTGACATCAAGCTGATAACAGTCCAATGTTCGAAAGAGCAGCTAAGTACCGTACGAATAGTGCCGGTTTAACAACCGCTAAAAGCGCATCAACTTCAATCCTGTAAGATAGAGTGGGGCCATCTCGCAACAAGGCGAGCCTTATAACGATTAGAGTGCCATCCATGAGTCTTATGCCGAAAAAGCCCATAAGGAACGACAATGTTCACGTCCGATGGTACGTGGCACATAGAGATCCAAGTATTCATTTTTAAATTAAAGATTATATCACAGCATAGCACGATACCAATGCGGTCTTGAAAAGCATGTTGTAGACTTGGAATAGGGAAATAGTGACACAGATACAGTAGATCGTTGAGTAAGGAAGATTAGTACCAACATAGTAACGAGTGACCATGATGAGTCAAAGCGGGATTGCGGTTGGGTTGAGTGGTAGCGGGTGAGGGAACTAAGGAGTGGGTGGTATACTGTTTCTGGGTGGAAGATTTAGTCCGTCGTGGTTGGATGAGTGGGGCGAAGAGTGGACGCAAAGTGGAGAGATTAGTGGGCTAATTGTTGCGGGCCAGTAAGTGGCGAAGTGGAAGTGCGGCTGTGGGTGGGGAGATGTGGGTTGTCGAGTTGCGGCAACTGGGGAAGACCCAACATTTAATAAGAGTTTTTTACATTTTAAAAGAAATAGTTGTTAAGGCATGATTATGGAGCATATTTGTTGTATTAAATTAAGAATCGGTGTCAAGGAAATTAAAGGGTGAGTGAGGCATCGGAGTCAGTAGACCCAACGGAAAAATCGTCACATCAAAGTCATGGACCGAGATAGAATGATTTAACCATATTTAAGTCAAGACACCGATACCCACGGTGATGGTGGAGGGAAGCCGAAGTAAAAATCGAGGGATTAAACGGGGTTCGAGTTTAGTGATTGGTGTGAACATATGGGAGCAAAGACTACCGAATACATGAAGATCGGCCTAATTAGTGTTGTCTTATAAAGCCGGGTATGTGGTACTCATTGTTAATGCAAGTGGGTGAAAGAATGTTTAAGAGATGTGCGGCCATGTGAAGGGCTTCAACCCAAAAGGTAGGGGGTAAGTGTGCTTGAAATAATAAGGTACGGATGAGGTTGTTAATGGTACGTATCATGGGTTCCGACTTGCCATTTTGTTGAGATGTTTTGGGACAAGAGAAACGAATGGTAATACCATTGGTGGCAAATAATTGGTGTAAGGCATTGTTGCAAACTTACGCTGCCATGATCACATTCCAAGATTAATATCACACTGAAACTGATTTTTAATAAAAGCACGGAAATGAATGAATTTAGACAATGCATCAGACTTATTACGAAGAGGATACACCCACAAGTAATGCGAAAAATGATCTAAAAATAAAACATAGTATTTAATGCTTGAACACATCAAAGTGAGGATAAGTCCACAAATCCGATGAATAATGTCAAACAGGAGACTTAACAACTGTTTTTCAGAAAGCGAAAAAGAATCGCACTCCCATTAGCGAGTGCTTGCCAAGCTGGACAAGCATACAAAGCCCATTAGAATTAGTCTTATAACAAGAAATGCAGATTATTAGAACCTAAATGACGTAACACTTCACTTCTAGGATGCTAGTCGTTGGGTGCCATTCTGCTGACCGACCCAAAAAAAGCTTGAGGATATGACGGAGATGTGACCGATAAGATCATCTCATGCTTCACATCTTAGAGCGAATTTGACAAGGTCCATTAATCTAACAGAAAACCAAACTCATCAAATTCAATGGTACATTTATTATCTCTAACGAACTGTCTGACAGAAATTAAGTTTTTAACAATGTTGGGTGTTATGAGTACATTATTTAGGTGAAGAGGTCTGTAAGGAGTAGGTAAAGTGTTATGGCCCGTGTTGGTGACTGGAATGGATTTCCCGTCACCAACAGAACCTGATGGATACATGCAAGGAATTAAAAACGAGTAACTTAAATTAGTATGGCATTAAGGTAAGGATGAGACGACCACCAGTATCCATGTTCCAATTGCAACTGTTGGATCCCCCGAAGAGTCATGGTAAATTAAATGCTTGAGGCAATAGCTTGCTTGACCATTGCTGAGTCGAACCTTGTACATACCCGAGAGAAAGAGCCTTTGTTCTGTGGGCTGAAGGCTTGTTGGGCCGGCTGTTGGAAGCCTGGTGGAGTTGTGGGCCGTGATTGGCCTGATAAGCCATTGAAACCAAATTCAGCCAACATGGTTTGTTGGGCTTGTAAGAGTTGTAGAAGGTGCTGTTGTTGTGATACATTCAACCCACCAGATTGAGATCCAACATGCATGGGTAAAGTCCCCTAAAAAAAAAAGAGTGGTTGCGATGATTATAGAATTATTACCTGTAATGAGGATACCTGAGAACTAAGGAGTCATGAAGGAAACGACAAGCTCGCCCTACAACGACAAAAAGCCACGTCCAAAATTACGACACACTCACTGTTGTGGTACGAGTAGTCCCGTTCCCGATTGTTCCATGCCCGTTGAATACGACTGAAATGCTTCAGCCAATAGCACTTAGGAGCATGAAGTAGTCCTGTAGGAGTACAGAAAGACCGGAAAAACGAAGCCTCAGCTCCTCCGTAGCACATCGATCCGAACAGTAGCTAAGTCAGGAAAGGACCTTGGTCTGCTATTATTTGAGCGAGACTCCCATATTCCTCACTTAAGCTTTTGAGGCGTATGTGACTACATCGTCATCAGACATATCCGAACCAAAATCAGTAATGAAAGGGTGAGGATACCTCGATCTTTGAAAAGATTCAATCAGCAGTTGGGTCTACCATTTGAATGACCCGTAATTCCTCCTTTAAGGAGATGGTGCGGGGCGTTAGTTGTCTTGGAAAATGGGTTTCAATGGCATCCAATGCGGCTTTAGCCGTTTTAGGATTTGCTATTAACACCTCTTCACCTCTTTCGAAGGGACAAGAGGAGGGTGAGAATATCCAAGATTTGACGATGGAATCAGCCGGGATTCCATTCGTCCGTTGGTGGATTCGACATCGAGGCCTCGGTACAGGTTCTTCGAGTGCTTTAGGATCACCGTAGTGGGCGACAATGTCCTTTGAAAATATGAACTCCATTATGAGTAGTTTGATTCACGAGATCCAGCGTCTCAGAAGGAATCTATTGATGGATGAACCGCATAATGTTTTTCAACCATGGTGAGGGTAAAATAAAAGGGGTGTGATGGTTGTTCGCGGTGTTGTCATTATGGATTGAAAACTCTGTTAAAATTCGATGTGATGAAGGTGAAAAGCACCGTTAAGTCGCTGTGGAGGGATTAGGGTTTGTTTTGTATTTTAGGGTTTGGATCGGCTTGGATAATGGCCTGATACCAAGTAAACTGTGTTTATTGAATGAGTATAATGAGTACAATACAATGCATATATATACTACACATTGGGCCTAAACCGGAGCACAAGATAAAAAGACAAGTCAGCCTTGTGTCATACAAACACGTCTTTAAATATGAGGCCCAACACATAAGCATATATAAAAAAAATATTAAACATGAGACCGAAAAAATAAATCCGCACAAGAAAAGAAAAAATATAACGTTACAAAGACCAAAAAAAATAAACCCGCACAAAATACAAAAAAATATTCCGCAACAATACGCTAAAAATCAACGCCCCGCAGCAACGCGCGGGTAATCTTGCTTGTTTATGTTTAAAAACAATGAATAATCACGGTTACACCTGCAATCTCGAAGCCAACCTAGTTTTTCTCTCTAAGACAGCTATATGATCAAATGACTATAATAAGGCGATCACGGTCATCACAAAAAACATACCCCACTTAAACATAAAAACTAGCGGCGGCAATTGTCGACACGACGCGATAAACGACACGAACCCGACACAACGCTAAACAGATTTTGGTCTAGGATAAACAGGTTTGGGTAAAAAACATGTCAACCCGTCTAACCCGTTTAATAAACGGGCCGTGTTTGGTCTGAGTAATTATCAAACAGGTCAACCTGTGAACCCGTTTAAGTATATATAAGCCTCTAACAATAGTATATATATATATAACTTGGATTTATATGTCGGATTTGATTTAAATGTATTTTGTGATGTACTTAATATGTGTAAATTATGACTATAACTTGAATGTCAATGAAATTGTCCTATAATCATTTGTATATTATATTTATCACCTTTTAGATCCTTATATTATTTTGCACTTAAATTAATTAAATCGACATACCACCAATCTATTCACCGCTTGACCTATTTACTTAAACAGGTTAAGCGGGTCGCAAACGGGTTACATATGTCATGCATGTGTGGGTTAAGGTTAAGTTTCTTGACACAATTAGTAAATGAGTCGTGTTTGGGTAGATGTTATAATAACCCATCAATCCGAAAATGTCAACCTGAACACGACTCGATTACAACCCCTTATAAAAATACACCACAAAACAATTTATAAACACATACTCACACACAAATAAACGGGCAGAACTCGATCGACTATACAATCGAGTTATAAAAAATGATCAACTTAGTGAGTGACAAGCCAAAATCCGTTACGGATGGTCTAAAAATATATGATTTGATTTGAAAACCGAACAAAATGAAAAACCGACAGGGGCGTTTTGATTTTCGGAAAAACCAAATATTTAGGGCGGTTATTGTTGCATGTGAAGAACCGAACCGGAAAAACGGCACTGTCACACTTTTATTTATTTTTTTAAAAATTAATATAATCTTATCTACTACATTATCTTATCGAAATATTGGGTACATCTCTTTGACTTTTGCATAACAGAAATTAACGCTAAGACTTGCATTTCATACTTCTGTATATTTTTATATACTGTATTTGTTTTGTACTTTATTTGATAATTTTGGATTGCTACCGTAAATCTTGTTGGAATAATGTTTTTGGCAAACATAATTTTTATGTTTGATGAGTAACTTATTAGCTATTATTTTTTATTGATTGAAATCGAAATAAATGTCAAAATAGGTTAAGAGTTATGATGGCTCATAACTAGATAGCCTATTTAGCGGTAAACCGAAAGTTATAAAAAACGAAACTGAGACAGGTGTCATTCTCACATTGCAAACGTTTAGTTGACCAGTCAAAATAGGGCTATTTGGATATCGGTCCTTCCAGCATCATCTTTCATCTGGGTTTTACATGTCTTATCACTATGTCCAAACACCCCCACATTGAGCACATATAGCTAGCTTCCTATTGTATTCCACTTTCACAAACTTAGTCTTCTTAGTGCAATTCAAAGCATCCTTATACACAATCTCAATCTGATCTTGAATTCCTTTTTTAGCATCAATTTCAACCAAAATTCTAGCATATCCGGCTCTTCCAGAACCTTTGTGACACATGGAAGCAGTTATGTTATCCATCATAACTGGTTTCCCCAACCTACTGGCTAGAGCACTAATACCCCTCACACTCCAGGCCTCAAGGCGGACATTCAGTAACTTTATCCAAATAGGGATTTTACAGGTTCAGTCTTCTCAAAAATCACATCAAGATCTCATTTTTGGACAACAAGAGGTTTTCTATTAACCATCAATGGACTTTGATCTACTACATAGTTCATTCCTTCAACATTTTTAAACTTGAAAATCCTCATATCACTATCATATGCAATTATCTCAAAAAGACCATGTCTTCCTCACATTCTCCTTAAGTCGTATCTCTATTCTCCTATAGGCATAATACACCCCACAAAATATCTACAGACTGTTAATTGCCATTTCTTACTTCCTTCCCTAACCAGTTCTTTTTCAAAAATTACAACCTCGTCTCGATTTTCATTAATACCAGTGGGAATGTATTGCAAATCCTTATTCAATTCCTCATAACCAATCCTAACATTTTTTGCATATGACTCATTATAGTTTTTATAATTATCATGCATTTCATGCATTTGATCATTTTTAGCTTTAATGACATCATTTTCAACATTACTTGTTGTGATTGTTACAGGATCAGCAGGACTTACATTACTTTGACTTTGCTTATCAGATTCAATACTTTCCTCTACATTCTCCCTCATTTCATCCCTAACCTGAGCATCATCCATCTCATACCCCTGTTTTCCACTATCACCATTATCCTCTTTTGTACAATCCTCTTCATCAACACTGTCTCTGCTTTCATCATCATACTCATCACAACCAGAATCCTTATTTCCTTCAGCATTATCAATCTTATGCTTATTCTTCTTACTTGTAATATTGTACACTGAATCCCCAAATTTCAAAGGAATTCTAGTAACACGATTAGAAGTTCTACGTTTCGGCATTAGAATTGAGCTTATAGTGAAATTTTCAAAAATCTAATTGAATATACTCTACTAACAATGAATTTTGAAAAAACAAGTTTTGGCGCCACATTAACGGATCTTCAAAAAATCTTTGAATCACAATACAAATGGCACCAGTGTGTGCGGAATCATACGCTGATTCAGGATTTGTGATTGGACTCGAGAATTAAGTAGTAAATCTGAGGATTATAAAGCTTTTTGTGAGATTTTAATGGTGGAAAAATGGCAGAAAATTTGGTTAGAAGAGAGAGAAAGGATAGAAAAATTTTCAAAAAATTAGCTATTGCTACAATTTTTGATGATATTATGTTTGACTCGAACTCGGCTTCAGTTCCATAAACATAAACAGTTGTATTATAAAGAACTATTTCCCATAATTCAACAATATATATGTTTATGTTAATATAAAAGATTTTGTATAACAAAAAAATATAAGCAATTAAAATATTTTTTCCCTTCTCAAAAGTAAGGTCTATGTTTAAAGTATATGTTAAGTTGAACTATCTATTAGAGTGTTGGTTTTGTATAGGATTTAGCTTTTTGGTGTGATACTCAAAATCAAGAAAAATATATGATTGTCAATAACTTTTAATTATTACCAACTTACATATTAGTGATATAACTCTTACATTTGCTTTTTGACACTAGTTTTTTTTACTATGTTTTTTCCCGATGATAAACAATGAATAACCAGTTATATTTAAAAACAAGAGAAAAATGCAAATATGCTCCCTGTTGTTTGCTAAAATTGCAGACTTACTCCTCAACTTCACAAAAGTGCAGGCGGCCTCCCCAGATTGAAACTTTCATTGCACTCGTGCTCCCTGACAGGGACCATTGCTGCACAAAAGTAAAACAAAAGTGTTGCATAAATGGTCCCTGTCATGGAGCACGAGTGCAATGAAAGTTTCAGGGGAGGCCGCCTGCACTTTCGTGAAGTTGGGGAGTAAGTCTGCAATTTTTGCAAACCACAAAGAGCATATGTGCATTTCCCTCTAAAAACAATGAATAATCACGGTTACACCTGCAATCTCGACGCCAACCTAGTTTTTCTCTCTAAGACAGCTATATGATCAAATGACTATAATAAGGCGATCACTGTCATCACAAAAAACATACCCCACTTAAACATAAAAACTAGCGGCGACAATTGCCGACACGACGCGATAAACGACACGAACCCGACACAACGCTAAACAGGTTTTGGTCTAGGATAAACAGGTTTGGGTAAAAAAACATGTCAACCCGTTTAATAAACGGGTCGTGTTTGGTCTGAGTAATTATCAAACAGGTCAACCTGTGAACCCGTTTAAGTATATATAAGCCTCTAACAATAGTATATATATAACTTGGATTTATATGTCGGATTTGATTTAAATGTATTTTGTGATGTATTTAATATGAGTAAATTATGACTATAACTTGAATGTCAATGAAATTGTCGTATAATCATTTGTATATTATATTTATCACCTTTTAGATCCTTATATTATTTTGCACTTAAATTAATTAAATCGACAGACCACCAATCTATTCACCGCTTGACCTATTTACTTAAACAGGTTAAACGGGTCGCAAACGGGTTACATATGTTATGCATGTGTGGGTTAAGGTTAAGTTTCTTGACACAATTAGTAAATGGGTCGTGTTTGGGTAGAGGTTATAATAACCCATCAATCCGAAAATGTCAACCCTAACACGACTCGATTAAAACCCCTTATAAAAATACCCCACAAAACAATTTATAAACACATACTCACACACAAATAAACGGGCAGAACTCGATCGACTATACAATCGAGTTATAAAAAATGATCAACTTAGTGAGTGACAAGCCAAAATCCGTCACGGATGGTCTAAAAATATATGATTTTATTTGAAAACCGAACCAAATGAAAAACCGACAGGGGCGTTTTGATTTTTGATTTTTGGAAAAACCAAATATTTAGGGCGGTTATTGTTGCATGTGAAGAACCGAACCGAAAAAACGGCCCTGTCACACTTTTATTTATTTAAAAAAAAATTAATATAATCTTATCTACTACATTATCTTATCGAAATATTGGGTATATTTCTTTGACTTTTGCATAACAGAAATTAACGCTAAGGGCACGTTTGGTAGAGAGAATTTCAGAGATTAGAAATGAAGTAGAGAATAGAATTCAGAGAAATGGAATTGAATG
>BQNB010107815.1:0-23085 GCA_026074375.1 Tanacetum coccineum | reverse complement strand
TCCCCCTCACGGGTTTTTGAAAACATTAAAGAGATTGAAAAGCGAGGCTATGAACTCACCTGGTAGGTAGATGTAATAATTATTCTGAAATGAAAGCAAACGACCTTATCACAATTTTAACCGGGGAATGTTGATATAATAAAATGATAGTAAACAGCCACGTCACGCAACCTGAGTAAATATGTTGAGTCTTAGGAAGATTGTACTCTAGAACTTTAGTTTAAGAGTTATGAGTTTGATTGAAGAATTTGGAATTATTGCATCACCATTCGAGCCATCATAATTCAGAAGTCATTCAGTAAACGTTTGAGGAGTCAGGATACTTTAAATTGTAAACCCAACAAACTCAGTCAGAACGTAATACCAAAATGAAACCTCTTAATATGAAGCTCCTTGGTATTGTGGTACAATATAGCTTCCGGATGATCGGTTTAAGTGTTTTATTCAATATTTAGAAATGTTAAGCACGAGAAGCGTTAATTAAAGTTATGTCTTGTAAGGTTTTAAACATGATTTTATACTTTTTCAAAATGTTACATTTTAGACCGTGGGGTTTGAAAAATTGCAAATAGGCCCTTGGAGGTTGCATTTTTACGACTTTGGTCCTTCAACTTTGAAAGATATACCAAGTAAACCTTGGAATTTGAAAAGTGACATAATAGACCCCTATAGTTATAACTTTGATAAAATGACATATTCAGCCCCTTTAGTTATAAGTTTCAGAAAGTTACGATATATACCCCTTGCATGGATTATAATTACAAAACATGTCCAAATTGCCATGCAAGCTTATTTTAACATTTCAATAGACATTTATAAGTTATAATAAACTAAAATATGAAGTTTTAATGCAACACAAGTTTAAAATAACGATTCGTTAAGCTAGTAAGTAAAACGGGTCAAATTAGGGTTTCAAAATGTAAACGCGTGGGTTTTAAGTTCAAATTCCTTCATTAATCAATAAAGTGGTTATATTAACATTATTTAAGCATGTTAGGATAGATTATAACAATATTTAATCATTATAACATTTAGTTTTAAGAAAAATATAAGGGTGTAGTAGCAGAAGTAGAACATTCAAAACCTGGGTTTGAGCTTCAATGATCAAAAATGGTGGAAATGGGTCGTTTCGGGTAGTATTTCCACTCGTACGCCTTGTATCTTTACTCCGGGGCTTCAATTCTTTAGGGATTCACTTCTTGAACTTCTTTAATGATCCTAGGATCATATGGGAGCAAAGGATTGCTGCCTTATGGGTTTGAGAAAGAAGAGATGTGGTGCGAGTTTGAATGAACACACATGAGCCCTATTTATAGTATTTTGAGACCAAAGAGGTTAAGTAAGCTTATGATTCTGGTATGGGATGTGTGTAAGGGCTATAGGATGATGTGTAGAAGCTATGTGATGAGTATGAAGGGCTATGGAGGCTAGCTAAGCAAGATGTATGGTTTCTAGGGGGTGTTTGGGTGTCACGACTAGAAGATGGACAACAAGGCCATCATGTGTCTTCAATTTTGGCCATGGAAAGGTAAGAGCAGGTGGGTAAGCTGCTTAAGGGTTTCTAGAAGGAGTTTATACAAGTTCCTTGCACATGGTTAGGGCTAAAATGGGTTAAAGAAGCCAAAAATAGGGTGCAGGTCTGTTTTGGACTCGACATGGTTTTCACAAGTTTTCAAGCTTTTATTTCGTGTGTAAATGATTAAGGATTGTTAATATATGTAGCGAATGTCTGATATAGGAAGGATTAACAAATATTAGCAATTGATTTGGGTTAAAACGGATTAGAATTGAGGTCACGGGTTTGATTAGGGCACGTTTAGGGTTTTCTTGACTTTCTTGGTTTATATTTTGCATACTCTTGATTAGGAATGATGGAATACAGATCCTAGGGCTTAAATAAAGTATTATTAATGAAGTTTGATTGTTGGTTTTAGTTAAAATGGGTTGAAATTGAAAGAATAAGCCGTAGCTTGGAATTAGGGTTCATATAAGGCTTTTTGGGTTTTCTAGCTTTGTAATTCTTGTACATTGTTGAAGCAAGGATGGTTAATGATGGATAAAGGTTTTTAAACTCATTTTATGGGTTTACAATGACTCTTGGTTACTTAATTGAGAATAAAGTGGTTAGAAACGAGAAAACGGGTCGAATGATCATTTAGGGTTCATTTAGGGTTTCTCGGATTTGTTTTACGTACAAATGAAATAAGATGATGAAGTAATGATGAAATAATGATTGATTAGGATTGATATGATTGTAAAATAAGTTATTTCAACTTATTTGAGTGTTGGTTAAGGTTTAAAATGGATTAAAATGAAGAAACGGGTTATTGTGTAGTATTTTGCTCAGGTTAGGGTTTCTGACTTTTGAATTAGGGTTTTGAGTGCAAAAAGATGTATGAAAGCTTATGAATGGAATTATTAGGGTTTATATATTGTATATTGAGTGTATTAGCTTGTACACAAGTGATGGTGAAGAAATTAGAATGCAAACGGAGGTAAAACGGCTATTTTAGAGATCATGCTTAATGACTTGTATATTGAGCTTTTAAGGACTTGTACCTTTCTTTGGATAGAATGTATATTCATATGAGATGTTATGATACTTGTACATATGCTTTAGTAGCTTGTACATTCACTTTATATATTAATCTTTTATGGAATTAGGGTTTAGAGGTATACGATAACGGTTTAAAGCCCGTTTAGATATAACGTTGCGAATAGTACATTATAGGAATAATGTACCTTGTAAAAGGGATATGATGATATTGACTTGACATGTTATGATGTTTGCTTGACATATATGAAGATAGGATGGTCATAGATAGGTTGCGTGAGCTCGTCTACTTTAGTTATGACATACTGAGATATATAAGTAATGTAATAAAGCGAAAAATTTCCCCGTACAATTGTGATAATAGTAAAATAGGTTTTGCATTTGATGAAAATTCTTGGGTTGTTATAGTCTCCACCCCTTACAGAAATCTCGTCCCGAGATTTAATTGAAAGTTATAGTGGTATTGTTTAGAGATAGGTACTGGGTATGAATTTAGGTTAATCAAGGTCACAAGTTCACGTGTGTGATGCATTTATAATTATGTTGTACACCATAATTATAATTACCTCCTTTCACACGTCTACTTATTTTCAAGATCATACCTCTTGGTGACAGTCAATAGAATTTCTCTAGATTCTGGTAGAATCTGGGTGGATGGAATACGTTGCGCTACTCAGATCGTAAGGAATCGTTATTCATTAACCTTTAAAAGTCAACATCGAATAAGCACTTCTTGAGATTAGAAATGTAGAAAGTATTGTGGATACTACTAAGCTCTTCAGGAAGCTCTAGTTTGTACGCCACTGTGCTAATTCGTTCAAGGATTTTGAATGGTCCAATGTATCAGGGATTAAGCTTTCCTCGTTTTCTGAATCGAAAGATACCCTTACAGGGTGATTCTTTTAACATTAACCGATCGCCAATTGAAATTCTAAAGGCTCTTCTGTCTATTATGGCAAAATTCTTTGTCGATCTCTGCAGCTTGCAAGCGTTGACGAATTTGCATGATCTTTTCAGTGGTTTCTTGAATTATTTCTAGTCCTGTGAGTTGAGAATCTCCAACTTCAGTCCAGCAAACGGGTGATCTACACTTTCGTCCATAAAGTGCTTTGAACGGTGCTGCCTTGATACTGGCATGATAACTGTTGTTGTATGAAAATTCTACCAATGGTAAATGTTTATCCCATCCTTTTACGAAATCTATGACACAGTGTAGCATGTCTTAAGTGTTTGGGATGGTTCTTTCACTTTGTCGTCGGTTTCAGGATGACATGTTGTCAATCATGTCTAGTTGAGTACCAACGATTTTGCAATGATTGCCAGAACTGGATGTGAATGATGTCACGATCCGAGATGATAGAGATTGGCACGCCATGTCGAGAGACTTCCGTCCCTCGAATGGGTATGAAATGAGCTGATTTGCTAAGATGATCGGACAATGACCCAGATGGCATCATGTCCGGTTGAGGTTTTGGGTAGCTTTGTAACGAAATCCATTGTTATCCTTTCCCATTTCCACATAGGAATTTCCGGTTGTACCAATAAGCCGGATGGCTTTTGACATTCTGCTTTAACTCTAGAACATGTCAAACACTTGCTAACATATTCTGCGATGATTGCCTTCATGTTAGGCCACCAATAGAGTTTCTTTAAATCATGGTACATTTTATCAGAACCCGGGTGAATAGAATATTTTGATTTATGAGACTCATGCATGATTAAGTCTCTCAAACCGCCAAAAAGTGGTAACCAGCTTCGGTTTTTGATACAACGAGTTCCATCAGGACGAATTTCAAATGATTTGTCCATTCCTCGTAGGTTCTCATTTTTGACATTTTCTTCTTTGAGGGCTTCATTTTGGGCTTCGAGGATTTGAGATGGTAATTTTGGATGAACGGTTAAGATTAATGCTCTGACTCGGAGAGGTTTGGTTCTTTTCTTTCGACTTAAGGCATCTGCTACAACATTTGCCTTTCCGGGATGATAACAAATTTCACAATCATAATCTGCGAGTAGTTCTAACCATCGGCGTTGCCTCATATTCAATTCTTTTTGGACGGAAGATTTTGTTGGTGGCTTTTGTGAGAGTGAAAACTGTACACTTTGTACCGTATAGATAGTGTCTCCAGATTTTAAGAGCGAATATTACTGCTCCTAATTCGAGATCGTGAGTAGTATAGTTTTCTTCATGAGGTTTGAGTTGTCGAGATGCATAAGCAATGACTTTTTCTCTTTGCATTAATACAGCTCCTAACCCTTGAAGAGATGCATCACAGTAAACGACAAAATTATCGTTTCCTTCTGGTAATGCTAAGATTGGTGCTTCACAGAGTTTTTGTTTAAGGAGTTGAAAGTCTTGATTTCTTGTTTCTTCGTTCCAGACATAATTCTTGTTCTTCTGGGTTAATTTAGTCAAAGGCTTTGCAATCTTTGAAAAACCTTCGATAAATCTTCGATAATAGCCGGCGAGTCCTAAGAATTGACGCACTTCTGTGGGTGTAGTGGGAGACGTCCAATTCTTAACAGCTTCAATCTTGGCAGGGTCAACATGAAGTCCTTGACTATCGATGAGATGACCAAGAAATTGCACGATATGAATCCAGAAATCACATTTAGAGAACTTGGCATACAATTTCTCTTTTCGGAGTAATTCCAAGATAATTCTGAGATGATTTGCATGTTCTTCTTTGTCGCGAGAATAGATAAGAATATCATCAATGAACACAATTACAAATTTATCCAGATAAGGTTTACAAACACGATTCATGAGATCCATGAATACAGCAGGTGCATTTGTTAAACCAAATGGCATGACTTGAAATTCATAGTGTCCGTATCTTGTTCTGAAAGCAGTCTTAGGAATATCTTCTTCCCTTACTCTCAGTTGATGATAACTTGATCTTAAGTCGATTTTCGAGTAAACACTTGAACCTTGAAGTTGATCGAATAAGTCATCGATCCTTGGTAATGGATAACGATTCTTTATGGTAAGTTTATTCAACTCTCGGTAATCGATACACATTCTGAAAGATCCGTCCTTCTTTTTAACAAATAAGACAGGAGCTCCCCAAGGCGATGTACTTGGTCGAATGAAACCTCGGTCGGTTAGTTCTTGAAGTTGGTTAGATAACTCCTGCATTTCTGAAGGAGCCAATCTATAAGGTGTTCGAGCTACAGGTGCTGCTCCGGGGATTAAGTCGATTTGGAATTCTACTTGGCGAACGGGAGGGAGACCAGGTAGATCTTCAGGAAAAACATCTGGAAATTCTTTGACTACGGGAATGTCTTCTAGTTTCTTCTCGTCTGATTTCTTCTCCATTACTTGAATCATGAAAACTTGACAACCTCGGGATATATCCTTTCGGTTTTGATACATGATATGTCGATTTAGTCGAGTTTTACTTCGATCACCTCGAATGATTAGAGTTTCACCGTTGATAGGAATGTGAACAACTTTTTCGTCACAGAGAATTTTGGCATGATACTTGGATAACCAGTCCATACCGATGACAACGTCAAAACTACCAAGCTTAATTGGCATGAGATCGATTTCGAAAGGTTGATTTAGCAGGGTTAAAGTGCAGCCTTTAATGACAGTGTTTGTGCTTACTAAGTTTCCGTCAGCCATTTTGATATCGTAAAAGGTATCTATTGTAATAGACAGAATATTTAGCTTAGAGGCAAGCGATATAGATATAAAGCTTCTATCAGCTCCGGAATCAAAATCAATCTTTGACTTAAATTCGATTTAAATAGAAAAATACCCGTAACTATGTTCGCGTCTTGTTGAGCATTCCTATCTTTCAGCATGTAGGCTCTTCCTTGGGCATTGATGTTGTTCTTGCGGCACTGGTTTGTATAATGCCCTTTTTCTCCACATGCATGACATACAACTGTCACTGGTAGTTGATTACTTCTAGTGGCTGGCCTCTTGTTTCGGCAGTTCTGCTAATTGCCACTTGTTGCAAATATTACATTTGCCAGTACAAGGTCCGGTGTGATGGAAATTGCATCTCTTGCACAAAGGGAGATCTCTGGCATACCTACCGTTTTCTGATGGAGTAACAGCATAGGCTCTGACCAGCTTCTTGCCTTCGGTTTTGTTGTTGACGATTGTTGTAGCGATTGTTGGTGTTGCGGTTGTTGTTGCTGCGGGAGCTATTGTTGAAAGTTCTTCTGTCGTCAAACTTTCTTTTGTTGTCACTCGATACTTGCATTGGAGCATGCTTAGTTACTTGATCCATTAGCCTTTGGGCTATATTGATGGCTTCCTCTAAAGTTTGAGGTTTAGAGGCAAGCTAACATTTCCTTCAATGCTTCGAGGTAGTCCCCCGATGAAAGTCTTCTAAAGAGTTTATGTGGTTTGGTAATGTTTGGCATAGAAAAAACCTTATATCTTAGAATCTTTAACATAATAGGTTAAGTCATCCCTTTACAATCAGATTGTAAAGTTCTTCTTCCATCTTTCTGATCTCAGTCCGAGGACAATACTTGTTTGTCAGAAGCCTTTTTAACTCAGTCCAGGTGATTTGATTGGCTTGCTCTATTCCCATAGGCTGGGCATATGCATTCCACCAGGACAAGGCATCGTCAGTTAAAGTACCAGTAGCAAATGTTACTTTATTCTCTTTGGCACATCTGCTACGGGAGAATACTGATTTGGTTCGTTCAAACCAGCGAATAAGGCCTACTGCTCCTTCCGTACCATTAAAGTAGAAAGGTTGACAGCTAATGAACTCTTTGTAGTTTCCCGTTTTCACTGCAGGAGTTCCAGTAGGACCGGTGTTCCTGTCGGGATTACTAGCACTTGCCATTGTCGCAGCTTGAGCTTCTAGAGCCGAGGTGACACTATCAGCAACTAACTTTCTAATGGCATCTTGAGTCATAGCCGGTGCTTCCGTTGTTGATACTCTTTTTGGAGGCATTCTACCACAAAGTAACGCGTAATAAGAATGATTATCACAAGTATAATGTTGGTCTTCTTTAAAATGATTAAAGAGAAATGCTTATTCTTGAAATGCCTTAAAGAATAATAGCGTCATTTAAGGCATTTTTAACAATGGTGATTATCTAAAGGTTATGGTAGATGATGAATGTATGATGATGAATGATGAATTGAATGGATGAATATGATGAGATGTATATAAAGTGGTAAGAATACAAACAAGGTAGATAACGGGATTGCCTTTGTATTAAGAACAACTTGCCTTAGTACTATACATAGTCAAGATTTGACAAGTGTTTTTATTTATACCACACATCCCGTGGCTAGGTAAAGTAAAACTGAAATTTAAACTAGAATTCGGGATGATCATTCCATGCGGTTCTGGGTTCGATGATAGAGTGCTTGATTTTTTCTATGTTTCTTGCGTGACGAGTTGCCTTATCATTGATAACTTCTGTAATTTAAGTGTGCTGTACGTAGTAAGGAAGATCTTATGGTTGGGATCTATTTTCTTTTCTTTGGAGTTTAGTTGATATGGAGTCTGAGCTTTGCTGAGTTCTGCTGCTAAGCGTCAAAATCACGTTAGATGATTATTGTTCCTTTACCGAGACCTTCGATGCCGTTTTCATCATGCGCGCGTCAAACGTTCAGGAGGGATTTCTTCTAGATAACATTGAATACCCTGAATTTGCTCTTCATGTCGTTTGATAGCTTACTTTCGGGAGGTTTCACCAATCTCAAGAGCTTGAGGTTGGGATGGGGTAGATGGAGATAACTGCATTGGTGAAGGAAGTCCTTCTGGGAGAAAGAATTCTTGAGATTTAGGAGGTATGATATTTGGATGCTGGTTTTTTGCCGATCTTCATATGAAGGCTTCTATTATCTTTCCCAAAACTCACACACAATAAACGTATGGAAGGATTACGTCAGGAGATAGAGTTAATGAAGCTAGCGGAACAATTCTAAATGAATTGGAAGCACTGGAGTAAGTTTTTTCTGGAGAGGCCGGGACATAATCCGGAGAAATCAGAGGAAGATAGTTTGGGAAATTGGAAGAAAAGGCATTTTCCAAATTAGAAATAGGACGATCGGGGGAAGACATCGTTCTGTTAATAACCCAGCGATAAATAATATAAGTTATTTATCTAGTAATATAATAGTTATGTAACTTTACATACCATTTCGAAAGATATAGCGGCACGGAGGACTTTCTTCGATGGAAAAAGAAAATTAGTTATAGTTAAGGTTTCAACCTTGTTCTCTATAACGTAGGCTCTTGATCCAAAATTTCTGTACCACCCCCATTTATACATATCAGCAGCGGAAGCTAATTCTGGGTTTTACTTCAAGCTACAACTAGTCAATATCATAGAAATGCAATCAAAAGATTCGTTTATTGTGAAAAATAAGTTATCATTCATTATTTCTTCAGAGTTTTTACAAAAGAGAGGTCCCAGCATCTGTATTTACAAGTGTTGAATGATAAACGTTTTTTCCCTCTTCATGTCTTGCCACTCGTGCCATTAGTTACCTAAGATAAAACATGCTAAAAGTACAAATAAAGGTTTAGGTGAAAATCCATAGGTTTAAGTAATATAATTTGAATGCAAATGCGATATTAGGCTACGTTGATATACACCCGTATTGAAAAATAATAATTGATTTATTGCCATTAGCTCATGAATCCGAAGCCTTAGGGTATGGTGATACGTTATAGCCCCTGCGGGTACCTTTGCCAAAATACCCGCGTGATTTCTAATGATGTGCAATTGGTTACACGTAACTGGGTACACCAATGGGGAGTCCAGCCCAAATAGATCTATTCACATCATTCGCGCTTACTACGGAGAGTAATTAACGGTTCATGATTATGGGGACTTAAAGGCAAAGCGGGGAGGGCTGTCGGGGGAGAGGCCGGGACGGATGGGGCGGGGAACAAAAAAAGGGAAGGGGCGGGGCTGGAGGTGGAGGTTACTTAGGCAATAGAAAATTGAAATAGCATACAGAAATAATTGCATTCATGTATCCCCCTCGTGGGTTTATAAAAAGATTGAAATGCGAGGCTATGAACTCACCTGAACAGTTATAGGGAAATTGATAGCAATGTATATGAAATGAATAGTAACGGCTTCGTCACGGGCAACCTGGGGTAATATATGTCAAGTCTTAGTTTGATTGAATATGTAAGATTTTACATTGATGTCGGTTTTGATATTAAAATTATCATAACACCGTTCGGGCCATCATAATTCAGAAGTCATTCAGTAAACGTTTGAGGAGCTAGGGCACTTTAAATCATAAACCCAACAACTCAGTCAGAACGTAATACCAAGATGAAACCCCTTAATATAAAGCTCCCTAGTATTGTGGTATGATATAGATCCGGGACATGATTTTTGAAAGCACATTGATGATGAATGATATAATAGTTATAACATAAGCAGTTTTAAGCATTTTATTCAATATATGGAAATCTTAAGCACGTCAAGCATTAATTAAAGTTATGTGTGACAATGTTTTGAATGTGTTTTTATACTTTTTCAAAATGTTACATTTTAGACCCTTGAGTTTGAAAAGTGGCAGAATATACCCTTGGAGTTTGCACTTTTATGACTTTGGTCCCTCAAGTTTAAAAGATATACCAAGTAAACCTTGTACTTTAAAAAGTGACATAATAGACCCTTGTAGTTATAACTTTAATAAAATGACACTTTTAGTCCTTTTAGTTATAAGTTTCTGAAAATTACGATATATACCCCTTGCATGGATTATAATTACAAAACATGTCCAAATTGCCATGCAAGCTTATTTTAACATTTCAATAGACATTTATAAGTTATAATAAACTAAAATATGAAGATTTAACACAACGCAAGTTTAAATTAACGATTCGTTAAGCTAGGAAGTAAAACGGGTCATATTAGGGTTTTAAAATGAAAACGCGCGGGTTTTAAGGTCAAATTCTCTTATAACTTATCAAAGTACTTATTTTAACATTATAATAGCTTATTAGGATTGATTATAACAAAAGTTTACAAGTTTAACCCATAGTTTAAGTAAAAACATGAAATTAGGGTTTCGGGTGTACGGTTTTGGATCAAAAAGGCATAACACTTAGGTTTTTGAGTTCAAAGCTTTATATTATGATTTTATCAAGATCATATGAACATTATAACGTTACATGAGCAGATTATAAGTTTAGAGAACCTGGTTTGAGCTTATGGCTTAGGAATGGGTTGAAATCGAGGCTTTCGGCTTTGTACGGCTAGAGTAACGACTCTCGGGCTTCGTTTTCTTCAAGGCTTCACTTCTTGAACGTCTTTTATGATCCTAGGATCATATGGGAGCAAAGGATTGCTGCCTTAAGGGTTATAGTAAGAAGATGGGGGGTGCGAGTTTGAATGAACACACAAAGCCCCTATTTATACCCATTTTCAAGAGTGGTGAGCAAGCAAAGCTTATAATCTGATCTTGACACATAGTAAAGCTAGGGTATGATGTATATAAGCTATAATTTCAATGGTGGAGGTCTAGAAAACTAGGTTGAATGATGTGGCTACCTTTCTTGCTGCCGCGGCTGAAGAGAAGCAAAAGAGAGGCCATGTGCTCTCATTTTTAACCATGGGAAGGTATAAGCAGCTGGGTAAGCAGATTGAGGGTTTCTAGAAGGGGTTCATATAAGTTATTTGCACATGGAATGGTTTGAAATGGGTCAAAATTGAGTATGAAAGGGTTCGGGTCTGTTTTAGGGTTCGACTAGGTTTTCACAAGTTTTCAAGTCTTTATTTCGTGTATAAATGATTAAGGATAGTTAATATATGTAGCCAAGGTCTAATATAGGAAGGTTTAGCAAAGATTAGCAATTGTTTTGGGTTAAAACGGATTAGAATTGAAGAAATGAGGTCACGGGTTTGATTAGGGCACGTTTAGGGTTTTCTTGACTTTCTTGGTTTATATTTTGCATACTCTTGATTAGGAATGATGGAATACAGATCATAGAGCTTAAATAATGTATTATCAATGAAGTTTGATTGTTGGTTTTAGTTAAAATGGGTTGAAATTGAAAGAATAAGCCATAGCTTGGAATTAGGGTTCATATAAGGCTTTTAGGGTTTTCTAGCTTTGTAATTCTCGTACATTGTTGAAGAAAGGATGGTTAATGATAGGTAAAGGTTTGTAAACTCATTTTATGGGTTTAAAATGACTCTTGGTTGCTTACTTGAGAATGAGATGGTCTGAAAATGAGTAAACGGGTCAAATTATAAATAGGGTACAATTAGGGTTTTCTGGATTCGTTTCTTGGATAATTGAGGTAGAATGATGAAATGATGATGGAATATGATTGAGGATGTTGTAATTTATGTTATTATAACTTATTTAAGAGTTGGTTTAGGTTTACAATGGGTAAAAATCAAGAAACGGGTCATGGTTTAGAAACTAGCTTGGTTTTAGGGTTTAGGGTTTTGAATTAGGGTTTTGAATGCAAAAAGAGGTATGAAAGCTTATGAATGGAATAATTAGGGTTCATATATTTTAAAATGAGTATATTAGCTTGAACATAAGTGATAGTGAAGAAATGAGGATGAAAACGGAGGTAAACGGCTATTTTAGGGATTGAGCTTAATGACTTGTATATTGAGCTTTTAAGGAATTGTACTTTGATTTAAAGGGATTTTATATTTCAAATGAGATGTTATATTACTTGTACATATACTTTAGTAGCTTGTGCATTCACTTTAGATGTTAATCTTTTCATGAGGTTAGGGTTTAGGGCATCCGATAATGGTTTAAAGCCCGTTTTGATATGATGTTGCAAATGGTACCTTATAGGAATAATGTACCTTGTAATAATGATATTATGATATTGACTTGACATGTTATGATGTTTGCTTGACATATATGAAGATAGGATTGCCATATGAAGGTTTCCCGAGCCCGTTAACTTTAGTTACGCAGGTTATATTGCATATTGAGATATTGGCAAAGTAATGTAATGTAATAAAGCAAAATATTTCTTTGAAAAAGGTGAGTTCATATATAATTGATAGTTTGTACATCATCTAACTTAATAGATGGATATTTACATTTATGAAAATTACGGGTTGTTATATTACTCCCATCATAAACAGGGTGCATAGTACTAGAACATAAGACTTATGTTATGACACTTGTCCAACTTGCAACTTATTTCTTGTGTAGGATTGTTACACTGGGTGAATGGAACTTTAGAACAGACAGGCTTAATACATTAAGTAGTGCCTTGCATAAACACTATAGCATACATACATTGATTTGTGCCACATTACTATAGGTAACGGGGACTGTCTTTTGAGATTTGATTTGTGTTACGTTACTTTTTGTAACGAAAACTGTCTTTGGAAAACTTGAAACATTTTAGATTCTCGACTTGTTTTGTCAACTTGATATTGATTTGCAATCTATTATTGAATATCTACTCTTTTATAAAATAAACTATGTTACATAATGGAATAAAGCAAAAAATTTCCCATGAAAAAGTAGTATTTAATATAAGTGGAAATTACAGTGATGAAAATTATGGGTTGTTACATTACCCCAAACTTACAGAAATCTCGTCCTAAGATTTAGTTGAGTGATAGAGTGATATTTGGAAATAGAAGATCTTAGCTTCTACAGTTTCTGGTCTGATGGCCTCATTTGTTACAATTCTGACACCTGACAGTGCAAGGTCATATGTGATGCAGTGTACACTTCCTACACAGCGGATGAGGTCCATTATATCCATGGTTTCCATAAGTCCTGAAGGTTTCTTGCCTTCTATTTTGCTGCTGGTGGTAATCATTGTTACGGTTGTTATTGTTGTTGTTACAGTTATTTTGGTAGTTGTTGTTGTCATGATTATTGGGGTAGTTGTTGTTGTCATGATTATTGGGGTATTTGGTGTTGTTGTTGTTTCTTTTATCATCAAACTTTCGTTTGTGATCATTGGTTCTTTGCTCAGCATCATGCTTTGTTACCTGATCCATTAACCTATGGGTTATGGTAATGGCTTCCTCCAAAGTTTAAGACTTTGAAGCGGTAACATTTCCTTTAACACTTCTGGGTAATCCCCCGATGAAAGCTTCCATAAGTTTCTTAGTGTTTGGTACCATATTTGGACATAAGACTGCTAATTCCTGGAATCTTCTAGCATAAGTCTTAAGATCATTTCCTTTCATAACCAAGTTGTAAAATTCATCTTCCATTTTCTTGACTTCAGTTCGAGGGCAATACTTATTAGTCAAGAGCCTTTTCAATTCAGTCCAGGCTATCTTGTCAGCTTGCTCTATTCTAATAGGTTTGACATAGGAATTCCACCAGGACAAGGCATCCTCGGTGAGAGTACTAGTAACAAATTTTACTTTGCAGTCCTCGGTACAGTTGCTACGAGAAAATACCAATTCAGTTCGTTCAAACCAACGAATAAGACCAACAGCTCCTTTCGTACCATTGAAGTAGAAAGGTTGGAAACTTATAAACTCTTTGTAAGTATACTTTCTTGCTACAGGAGCTTCTCTTGGTCTAGTATTCCTATTTAGATTGTCAGTACTTGCCATGGTTGTAGCTTGTGCTTCTAGAGTAGCAACAATACTATCAATAACTAGTTGCCAAATGGAAGCCTGAGTCATAGCTGGTGCTGTAGATGTTGATGTTCTCTTGGGAGGCATCTATCAACATATACAGGACAACACATAATAAGAATCCATAAAATGATATAGTCATATCACAAGTTAAGGTATGAAAATTATAATACAAAGACTTGTGATCATTCTTTGATATTACATTACAGGATATAACAGAAAATGTTGGAATCTAAGACTTCCAGAGATGAACACTCTAACAAGCATCTGACTCATTAGGTTTCTCGGGGACTGGTTCACTTCCCAGTGGTTGCGGTATGATCCATAATGAGTTATCTATCTAAGGGATAGTCTGGTGGTGGTGTAGTTGACCTAAACGGTGATGAAGATCCTATTGATGAAGATGGAGATATTGGAATGGATGATTCAACAGGCGTCTCAGCATCTTTTGGTGGTAAAATCTTCTCGGGAGGAAAGAAATGTCAGGAAATCAAACATTGGTGATAGTGATAACACTAGAGATGGCGGCAAAATAGTCGGTAGAGCAATAGGAGCTTGTGGTAATTCATTATCAGTAGCATTATATGCTTGCATGACCTTCATATATGGGTCATCATAAAAAGGTGAGAGGGCTAGTGAGGATAAAAGATCCTAAATTAAATCATTTAAAAGTTAGGAGAGGTGTTTCCCGGTGAGGCTGGGAAATAGTCTGGTGAAGCCGGGATATAGTTAGGAGAGTATGTAAAGGAAAAAGTATCCTCAACATCAGAATCAGATAGGATAATAATAGGTTGGGGGAGGGAGAAAGACATGACTATATAACAACCCAGTGGAAATAACATAAGTTATTTATATATAATATAATAGTAGTGTATTATCTGCCATGAAAATTTCTTACACATACTATTCTGGAAACTGCAGTGGCACGGAGAACTTTCTTGGATGGAAAAAAGTAGTTATAGTTTAGGTTTTACCCTTGTTCTCTATAACCATGAGCTCTGATACCAATCTGTAACACCCCCATTTTTGAGATATAGTAGTGGAAGCTAATCTGGGGTATTACTTCATGCATCAACAGACATAATCATAGAAAACGACTAATAAAGAGACGTTTTGAAAAAAAAAAATTATCATTTATTTATTCATCAGAGTTTTTACAAAAAAAGGTCCTAAAATCTAGAAACATAAAGTTTGAATGATAACAATTAAGCCATCTTCAAGTCCGTGCCACTTCGTGCATAAGTTGCTTAATTACCTAAGATAAACATGCTAAAAAAGGTCAACACAATGGTTGAGTGAAATTCGCAGGTTTATGATAAATAGTTAAATACAAGTCATCATAGATAGTAGGTTACGTTGTTATAAACCCATAGATAGTAATAATTGCAATGAGTACAACTATCATAGAAAACAATATTATTGCCCTAAGCTCATGACATCAATACGTTAACATGGAAATTACCATAGTGACATTGGTTCAGGAACAAATGTCCTTGTGGAAAGGTAACTTGCCAAGGTTACCCATTAAGTCAATTATAGTGTGTTTGGTTACCCCATGAACGGGTATACCAACGGGAGTCGTCACCCCCAATAGATCTATCCACAATATTTGCGTTTACTCGCAAGTAATTAATGTTTCATGATATGGAAATAGTGGCACTGGAAGGTACTTAGGCAATAATATATCTGGATAGCATACAGTTGGAAAAACACTTGCATTCATGGTTTAAGCATGTATCCCCCTCGCGGGTTTATAAAGTATTCAAAAGATTTAAAAGCGAGGCTACGAACTCACCTTAACAGGGAAATCTGATTGATGGCAAAAGTATATGAAATGAAAGTAACGGCCTCGTCACGTAACCTGAGGGTAATATGTCAAGTCTTAGTGTGATTGTTTATGTTTTCAAAACTTTATAAAGTTTAACATACATCTTACTTTGATTTATTAATTTATGGAAATATTGTATCACTGTTCGGGCTATCATAATTCAGAGGTCATGCAGTAAACGTTTGAGGAGCTAGGACACTTTAAATCGTAAATCCAGCAAACTCATCAAAACGTATACTCAAATGAAACCCCTCACATGAAATTCCCTAGTAACGTGATACGATAAGATTTTAAGTTTCTTCAAAAGCTAGTCGATGATAAGTTACGTTAAATATGTAATTGTTTTATAATGCGTCGATAGATGATTAATAACGACAAATGTGTCAGGTTTTAATAAAATCAAGTCTTATAATATTTATATATATTTTTATAATTTATACAAAAATATTACATTTTATATTTTTAAGAATACAAAAATGGCAATATATACCCTTGATTTTTATACTTTTATGAGTTTAATCCTTTATATATATAAAGTATATATATTAAACCTTTGACTTTAAAATTTGGCAAAACAGCCCCTTGTAGTTATAACTTTAGGAAAATGACATTTTTGACCCAAAACTATATAATTTCATAAATTTACAATATATACCCTTGTGCATGAAAATATTTACAATTTTAGTCCAAAATTCATAATCTTGATATTTTTCAATATAGAAAGTAATTTGCAGGTTATAGCTTATTACTATAAGCTAAAATAAGTTAGAATAAATAAGTTTTACGAGCTTATAGCTTATCAAAAGAGCTTATGAACTAGAAAGATCAAAATGGGCACGTTTGGTTTAGGAAAACCAAAACGCATGGGTTTGTGGTTCAAGGGCTTAAACAAGATTAGTTCTAGGGTTTATAAAAGTGACATACAAGCTTATTAGAATAGCTTAAGGGTCTGTTTAGGGTTTATAGCTTATTAGGGCTCATGAAAATGAGTTGCGAATAGGATTTAGGGTTTTTAGGGGACAAGTTTGGTTGCGAATTTTAACTAAGATAGCTTAGGATTCCAGGGTTGATTTAATAGGATTATGAAGATGGCCAGGAGCTTATTAAGATGATAGCAAGCTTATGCTAGCTTGCTTAAAGAATTTCAAAAGATTTAGGGCTCCAAAATAGACTCGTTTGGTCATGGTTTTGGTTTTAAAAATGGTTTAACATGAGTTTTGATTGTATAATGGTTTAACCAATATTTAGACGGATTAATAAAATAACAAAGAGTGTTTTGGGAAAGCTACAAAGTGCATGAAATGATTGAATTGGGTCTATGGAGCAAAATGGAACCCGTGCATGCTTTATGTATGAACAAGAGCTTGTTTTTTAAACCTTGGCTTTAATTAGGCTTGTGCTTTCTTCATTAGCTTCCTTAGGATTTGCTAGTAACCATTTGGAAGTATGTTTGCATTTGATGTGAGTTTAAGGCATGCATACATGCGTCTTTATATATGGTGCAAGAACTTAGAGACCAAGTTAAGCTAGAGAGGTGGCAAGGCATGGTGAGGGAATGGGCTACAAGGAGTGACAAGGATGGTTTACTTGGTTTGCAAAGAGAAGAGGTGGCATTTTTCTTGGTACCCAAGGTGATGCGAGTGCTTTGGGGTGACAAAAGGAAGTGATAAGTAGCTTACAAGAGCTTAATTGAGGTGCTTGTAATGTGTTAGTGTGGTTTAAATAGGTTCAGAATATGGGTTTATGGTGTTAGGGTTTGTTTGATTAGGGTTGCGGTTAAGGTTAGGACTTTAGGTTTTTTTAGGGTTTAACTAAGCTAGGGTTAGGATTTAGGGTTAACTAGAGTTTAGTTTAGTGTTTATGATTAGTGTCTAGGATTAGGATTAAAGTTTAGTATTAATTTAGGTTTAAGGATTAGGGTTTCGTATAAAGTTTATGATATTGGGTTTCGGATTAGGGTTTATGGTTACATCTTGTAGGTTAGATTAGGTTTTAGGGTTTAAATGTGTTTAGATTTTGTTGCTAAGAGAGCTTGTAAGCCTTGCTAAAAGAGTGGTACAATCAGATTTCAAAAATGAAGGGAAATGAGCTTATTTGAATTTTGTGCTTCAAGAACTTATACCTTGTGCTTTAAAGATGTTGTACACTAGGATTTGAGAGGGAAATTGATATTCAAATGTGTGCTAAGGAGACTTGTACATTTGCCTTATTTTTTTGTACATTTATTTTGAATGGAAATAATATATGAGATTATGGTTTTGATATAAATGTTAAAGGATAATGTTTCAATTTATATTAACGTCGTCGAAAATTTCGGTAAATAGATAACGATACATTGGTATATAGAGGATATTGGAATATTGACTTGACGTTTTTAGGAGTTTACTTGATATTAAACGTTAGATAGAATTGGCATTAGGTAGTTGCGTGATTCGGTTTACTTTAGTTATGTAAACTACGTTACATAATGGTATAAAGCAAAAAATTTCCCATGAAAAAGTAGTATTTAATATAATATAAGTGGAAATTACAGTGATAAAAATTATGGGTTGTTACAATCAGCAAGTGAATTTAGAAGGTTATGTATTTTGTTCTTGAATGTCTTCAAGATTTGTAGATGCTCCCACTTACTTTTTGTAAGTAGGATTATTCTCTAGATATCTAGTTTCATAAGCAATATATATTGGTTCTTAAATAGGACAATAAAATACATTCTACAGTTCTCATCTCTAGCTTGTTAATAATATGCTTCATAAGATATTAACAAATTTCAGAACTTTAATCAAGACATAATGAAATTCATCCTAATCCATAAAATCGATAATGTTTTGACTACCTTCTAGGTTGGAACTATATTGAGTTATCAAAAATCAAACAATACGAATATATTTTGTTTCAACACATGAACATACCATAATAATATGGTATTCTATGAGTATTGAAATTGTGAGACTACATCAGAATTCCTTAGATAACTTAATTCTCTTTAGGTCAAATATTTTGCCAATTGGGTCGAGCCAAATTGAATACAAAGTATTACAAAACCAAGTGCATGCTTATAACGCTATACTTCTTTTGAATAGTACAATCATTCTCTGTTAATTTGTTTCAAGAAAATAAAACATGTCAAATATACGGTACATGTCTTTGAATCATTCAAGGACATCATGTTAATGTGTTAACAAGAAGACATAACAATTTAACTACTTACTTTATGTTATAAGTCATTGATAAATTCAAGGACATCATGTTAATGTGTTAACAAGAAGACATAACAAATTAACTACTTACTTTATGTTATAAGTCATTGAAAAATTCAAGGACTTTATAATTATGTCTTAACAAGCAAACACAATTATACTAACTAAAGTAATTATGAACTCAAACTCTTGAGTTCAATAGTACATTTTAGTTAATTTCTGACTTTCATAATTATGATTATAAAATTAACCATAATTATTTTGACTAAAACATATAGTCAATGAGTTAAAGTAGATATATATAATATCTTGAAATTTAAATCTAATAGGACAACAAACACCGTGTGTGTTTAAGTCCTAGTATATTTTTTTATATTTTAACATGTATTTAATATTAGTTTATGCGTCTAAAAAAACTAGATGATCGTTACTATATATAATGAAACATATTAATAACATTAATAAATATATAACACGTATACTATTATATATATATTAAATATTTAATAATCGTACTCTTCGTGTCTTAACGTTGTGTAGCATCTATTAGGCTTACATATTTCAGGTTCGATATAAAATGCAGTATCCGACTCCCATTGCACCGAGGAAGTGACTTTCAAAGGGTTGCTAATTTTTTCTAGTAAGATGATTAAAAAAAGATTTAGGGTAACAAGGTTTTGTGTTGCTGGGAATATTAAGGCTGTCGTGGTTGTTTTAAAAGGAATCCGTGTAGCTGAAATGACTATATCATGAAAGCCAAGTTCCTTTTCACTGCATTCGTCTAAGAGTCAAGGGTGTGTTAGCTTGTAGGCGGGGTACATTAAAAAGTGACAATAATACACGGTTCTGTTTAGTTAATTTCTATTGTGTAATTACACATTGTAATGTGTGGTTTAGATGTGATACACTTGGTTCTCATCTAACGAAAACTTGTTGGTGTACTAAAAATTTTATGTGTTTGCAAAAAGTTTCTTTTGTGTAATTACTCTCAAGTTTATGCCATATGAAACTGATTGGAAATGCTATGAATTGCAATATGGTTTTGGTTTTATGGTTACCGATAAAGTTGTTTAGGTTGAAAAAATATTTGTGAAAATGTTTTTTCGCAAACTTTGGACATTATTTAATAAATGGTATATCTTATATATATTTATATTAGCTTGTAGTTTTGCGTTCTCCTTGAAGAGAGCTACACAACAATCTAAAGTATGTCCAAAATGGAGTTGATATGAATGAGATATCGTGTCTCAGAGTGAGGCACCTGAAACACAAAATATGGAAAAATGACACCTAAACACCCACTCCATAAACGCCTTTGATATCTAGTTATATATCTGAATCGGAAAGATCTTCATCCGAGTACTTCGTGTCCTCCATATATTTATTGAGTGCAACTCGACTATACCATCTTAAATAGCCGCGATAAGAGTTACATTTCATATTCTTCCTACGAATGTAGTTGAGAAAACGTGTCTTGTTCCTCTTTTGTGCAACAAATCTAAGAAAAGAACCAATTCGATTATACTTAAGCTCGCCGTCCTCAACCAATAAATGACTGACATTCGAATTCACATCATGAAATATTTCTTCCGATATCTTTTTGGAACCCACCTCTTTCTCCATTAAGCCAACATCATCCTTTAATTTGTTTGTAATAAAATCTTTGTTTGGCTCAACAATGCTAGTAGCATCAAATATTTATTCTTTGAGAACAAGTATGGTTTTCAATATAAATATAATCCATGTCTCATTCAGTTTTACAACAGAAAAACGCAGCTCCTTAGTGACCGAGTTCCAGCATTCTTTTCGATCAGAAGCACTCAATTTTCCGTGATATTTCAGGCAAGTTTGTCAGGTCCGGCTGTACAACAGCTTTTGAACGTTGTACCCTGGAAACAGACGGCGAATCTGTTTTAAGGGAAGCGTGTCTAACACGTGCCTCGTTCCACGACCTTTTACTGCTTTATTTAATTATCGTTCATAGTATCTGTCTTCTGCTTCTACCTCTTTCTGTCATTTATTTTCTGTTAATTTATTTATTGTATTATAATTCGATTTATATTAATAA
This sequence comes from Tanacetum coccineum, assembly GCA_026074375.1. Taxonomy (NCBI): domain Eukaryota; kingdom Viridiplantae; phylum Streptophyta; class Magnoliopsida; order Asterales; family Asteraceae; genus Tanacetum; species Tanacetum coccineum. The sequence continues at coordinate 1,891 of BQNB010107815.1, read as the reverse complement.
AAGTGTACATGTTTCCCAACAGTCTTAAAACAGATTATGTATAACAAAATTAAAACACTTTTTTGTTTAAATCGGATTAATGTGATTAACAGATTTTTATACAAACTGTTTTCTGTCGAAACCAAGATTGGGTTTCTTTGGAAATCAGTTTTAATTAAACAGAATTTAAATTTACAGATTTGAAATTGCAGATCTATAACGATTTTTAAAAGCAGTAGTTCACACCAGTTTATTTTGAAACCAAGATTGAGTTTCTATTAAACTGATCTAGTTGATTCATTGAAACCAAGATTGAGTTTCTTTGAAGCAGATCCGGTACAAGGTTATAGAAATTAGGATTGAATTTCTTGGATACTGGTTGATAACAGTTTATTTAACTATTTGTGTTGATCTTTTAGGATGACAATCACGATTGTGACTACTCCTGTAAATGTAATTGGTGCGCCAGTTACTAACATGGTTGCAAATCATGACGAATTTAGATTTATTGAAACCAAGTAGAGTTTCTTTGAAACAAATCTCATAAAATATAAGTTATTATTTTATTAGATTATTGGAATGGATTCATTGAAACCAAGTGGAGTTTCTTTGAAACATATCTCATAAAATGCAAGTTGTTATTTTATTAGATAACTGTAACGTGTCCGATAAAATCAAGAATAATTTCTTTGAATCAAGATATTGATAATTATACATGTTATTATTAAATATCAGGTTATATACATCACTTTTCTAATTTAGTGAAAGTGTTTGTTTGACTTATCTAGTTTATTTTAAACCGGGTCGGTTAATTATTAACTAGATATAATTCTTGAAATCTTTTGGAGTTTAAAGGTATATCTATAGAAACCTTGTTGAGTTTCTTTAGAAGAATGGATCTACTGAAACCTTGTTGAGTTTCTTTAGAAGAGTGGATCGACTGAAACCTTGTTGAGTTTCAATGTTGAAATTGATCATGTGAAATCGATCTATTAAGATCTTCTTAATGGAAATTGACAACATCATATTACATATGTGTTTTTTGATGAAACCATTATGTAATAAACGATATTGTTTAATTATCTAGTCGAAAGACTTCCTTTAAAGTGGTTTTGTATAACGGATCTTACAAAACATTAGCGTTTTAAACAAAATTCGATTAAAATCATTTTTGTTAAGAAACACTATGTGTTTAAGCACGTTGTTAATAGTACCAAATTAGTTTTAAACTAATCATGGGACCTCATATTAACATTTGGAATGTCACGAGTGACATGATAGGATCTGATCCCGAACCTGTTAAAAAGGAGACCGATACTCGAGTTTCGTGTACGATAGATGCTTTGAAGCATTCAGAAACCTTATGTGCCATAATTATGCGTTATATGGTCTGAATGACATGAAAACTGAGGCCATGAGGGAATCTGACCTTAGATAATGGTGGATTAGCACTTCGGTATCATGTCATATATATGGTGATAAGAGTTTGATTAACTCTTTCAATGCAGCTGAGAATGGAGAGAACGTTTGGGCAACTCTCCAACTACTAATATCAAGCATAAAAGAGATGTGATTCACATCTGGAAAAGAGTTTAAGCTAACCAATGCATTGTACGTGCTGGAGATTCGTAGGAATCTTGTGTCCGGATGGTTGCTTAATGAAATTTGGCTTTCATCTTGTGTTTGAATCAAATAAAAATTGAGTTAACGAATAACATAACTTAAGTCCATACGGGTTACACTTTTAAAAGGTTTAAGCTGAATGTATTTCTAATGGTCCTTTTAGTAAAATACGTATGAATTCAGTGATTGGTGAAATTTACACTGTAAATATATATATAATATATAATAAAATATAAAATATATAAATAAGTGTAAAAATCAATAATCAATAAAACCGAGAAGTAGTATA